>VMDO01009201.1:0-78815 GCA_007922755.1 Pedetes capensis | reverse complement strand
TCTTTTTTTTTTTTTTTTTTTTTTTTACTTTTTATTTTGAGACAGAGTCTCCCTAAATTACCCAGACAGCCTCTGGTCTCGAATTTGTGATCCTCCTGCCTCCACCTCCTGAGTCACTGGGATTACAGACCTGAGCCACCGTGCCCAGCTTTTCTAACACTTTCTTATAACAATGAACCTATATCTATCCTACAACCCAGCAATTCTATTCCTTGGCATTTACCCAAGAGCATCCAAACATATAGTCATAAAAAGACCTATACAAGTATATTCATGACAGCTTTATTCATGAAATCCAAGAATGGGGAAAGCCCATCAGGCCTGAAATGGATGAACAAACTATAGAACATTGATACAATGAAATCTCAATGGGCAAGAAAAAAGGAACATTACTCCTACCCACAGTATGCTTGAATCTCCAACTATTATGTTCAGTGGAGGAAGCTACATCAGAAACATCAGAACAGTTGGGGATGTCTCTGTGGGGGCTCCCGGGGAGCCAGAAATCACCTAGGTAGGAAGAAATGCTCTGACAATATTATTTAATGAAAATATTATGTGTGATATTTTATAGCTTCAAAGGAGTTTGGGTTACACAGGTACACGTAGGTATCAAAACTCAGCGAATGTAGCTGGGCCTGGGAACCCATGCCTATAATCCCAGTGGCTCGGGAGGCAAAGCCAAGAGGATTATAAACAAGACAAGAAGCAGCCTGCACAACTTAGCGAGAACCTAACTCAAAATAAAAGTAAAAGTATGTGTGAGGCCCTGGGTTCAACCCACAAGTACCAGGGGTAAAAGTCGCCAAGCTTGTCCTCCAGACCTGTATATTTCATTGCAAGCAAATCATGCATCACAAAAAAAAAAAAAAAACTGTAAGGAAATATTGATTGAACTTCAGTTAAAAATATGCATTATGAAGTATTTGGGGAAAACTCTATTGATGTCTACAATTTGCTTTGAAATGCATTCCAAAAAGAAGATAGTTTCCTAGATGAATAGAGGGCTGGACAGATAGAAAGATGATAAAGAATGGATAAAAATAACTGTAATAAAATATTAATGGTAGAATCTAGGCACAAAGTAAGCAAGTATTCACTATAAAATCCTCTCACCCTTGTCTGTATGAACAATTCAGGGAATAAATATATTAAGATTCAAGACTCTGCTCAATCTCTTTCTCTCTCTCTCACATATACACACACTCCACATACACACACATTATCCTATTCTTTGTTGTTGGGTGCCGTCCAGTTGGATCCAATTCATAGAAACCTTATGTATAGCAGAACAATACACTATCCAATACTGTGCCATGCACACTACCTTTTAATGTTTGAGCCATGGTTGAAGCCACTGTGTTTCTTCTCATTTTGAGTCATGGCACATCAGCAAATGGAAGTCCTAGGGGCTTTCCTCCATTCCCATCATTAAGGTTGACTCTACTTTGAGGAGGGAATCATTTTTCAGCATTATATTTGACAGTGCTTCTCTGCTATTGATAGGGTTTTCAATGGCTAATTGTTTCAGGAGTGGGCTGTTGGGTCCTTCTCCCTAGTCTGTCTTAATCTGGAAGCTCAGCGGGAACCTATCCGTCATGGGTGGCCCTGCTGGTATCTGAAATACCGGCGGCATAGCTTTCAGCATCACAGCAACATCCAAGCTCCCACACCACAAACTGACAGACACATGGGGAATCCTATTCTCTAGGAGTTTCCAAACCCACGTGTAAACTCCATTAATTTGAATGTAAACATATCACTAAGAACTTTCTCTAAGGGGACCTTGAGGGATGCATAGAAAGACATACTGTGAGCTCCTAATAAGTTTTTGCACCCTGATTAGCTTGGGCTTGGATCCTGGACCACTATTTTAGAAGAAATTGTCTACTCTCTGATCCTTACTCTACCCATCTATAAAGTGGCTCATCATTGCCCACCTTTCAGTTGGTATGAAGTTGGAGATGGTTAGAGTAAGGCAGCAGCCAATCCCTAACCTCCTCAAATGCTGAGTATATACCCCTTTCACTGGGATGGGCACTGGACAAACAGGGCGCAACTGGGCTTAATAACAGTTCACAGAGAGCAACATACTAGATTAATACTCATTTAGGAAAAACAGCACTAGAAAATGCCCCATTTGGAAACACACTGTATTAACATTCTAACTTCCTTCAGAGTTTTTCAAATGAGACAGTCAGGAGAACGTGGGGCTCAGATAAAACAAGATGTGTCCATATCCTTTATACAAAGCCCGGTACTACATAAATTATAGCACACAAAACAATGCCATGAGCATGGGGCATTGAGGGCACTTATGATCCTCATTCATTTTTGTTGGTTTTGTGTTGTTGTTGTTGTTGTTGTTGTTGTTGTTGTTGTTGTTTGGGGGGCAGTTGTGGGATTTTTACTTCCAGTACTGGAAGGCTGAGCCCAGGGCCTCTCAAATACTTTGCAAGTGCTCTACCACTGGGCTGGGCCCCTAGTCCCCTTTTTAATTTTTTATCTTAAGACAGGGTCTCGTCAAGCTACACAGGCTGCCTCTAGTCTCAAATTTAGGATCCGTCTGCCTCTGCCTCCCAAGTAGCTGGGATTACAGGCATGTGTCACTGCATCTGGCTTCTCATTCATTTTTGTAATTTTTCTAAATTATTAAACACACAGGCCTGCCCACACACACTGTTGCCTCTACACTATTGGAAGGGCAGGCTATCCATTTGCTCTCTTTTCTCCTGAGGACCTCCCACCTCTCACCCTTCATAGCGCATAAGTATTTCACCAGCGTGTCCTTGGCCAGCACAGAGTCTTGACATGCTGAACAATCAGCGCTCTGTTTCTCAACAGTGTGCTCCTGCCAAAAAAAACCTATACCACACAAGATTAAAACCTTCTCCTTGTTTTATTCAAGTGCCTGTGTTTTGACATCAGGAGTTCTTAGAGGAAACTGTACTAAGAGTTGAAATTGCATATAGTCAGCCTAGATACCACACTTCTTGAGGAAATATATTGAAAAGAGTGTTCTTGAGACCAGAGTTTCTCCTCAGGTGCCAGGTGCTGGGCCCCTGGGTTCAGGGACCCAGGAATAAACACACAAATAGCAAAGGTAAGAGAGAGCAGGGGAGATTTTATTGAGTGGACAGACAAAGCCTCTGGGTGGACGGAGGGAGTCCCGACTGGGTAGCCGAGGTGGGACTGTTGCTTTGGCATTTTTATGATCTTTCTTTGGGTTGGGCTTTTTGAGCTGGCTTTTACCGATTGATCCTCAGTTAGGCGGCATCTGTATGTTGTCCCAATAGAGTGAAAAGGCAGTTGTTTCTATTATTTCCAATATATTGATTAGCTAGGTGACTGCTGGCCAGGTCACAGGACTTGTGTTTCTTAAAAGAATGGGACTCGATCTGGTGACTATTGGCCAGGTTTGAAGAATCGGGCCAATGGGATGAAACTCACATGGTCTGACTGAAACTTAAATGACCTAATTGGCTGCCTGGTGACCACCTTAGCTTGTTGTTGTTGTTAGGTGCCGTGGAATTGGTATCCAACTCATCGTGACCCTCATAGGGTTTTCAATGGCTGACTCTTTCGGAATTGCCTTGGGGAGTGGATTGCCAGGTCCTTCTCCCATACCTTAGCTTAGTAGTTCTCTATTTCCAAACTCCATTTCCCTGAACCTGCCTAAAATTTACTAACTCCTATCATGATCCCTGGGGCTGGGATTTAGCTCAGTGGGTAGAGCGCTGTGCTGCAGTTTCTGAGGCCCCGAGTTCAATTCCCAGCACCGCAAAAATGGGAGAAGGGCCTGGCAATCCACTCCCAAGGCAATCCCGAAACAGCCATTGAAAACCCTATGAGGGTCGCTATGAGTCGGATACAGACTCGACAGCACCTAACAACAACAACAACAATCATGATCCCTAAAGACCCCATTCTTACTTTCCTTTCTGCAAAGCCAGAGCACCCTCAAATAAGATGGCGGTAACAGCATGGGAGATTGGCTCTCACAGAGGAAGTCACCAGGGTGTTCTGATTACCTTACCTGCCTATTGAGAAGGTTCCTTTGGCAGATTCATAAATAATGCACATTGCCCACTGTCCTTGGTAGAAAGATTTTAATTATTGGTTCATAATAAGGAAGTCAGAGAATTAAGACCTAAAGTAGCTCAGCAGTGATCATCCAAACAGGATAACTGGAGCTGAACATAAACCTGTTTGTTGTATGATGATATAGCTGACCCTCCCTGCCAGAGACTCTGATGACATAGTGGACCTGCCCCTGAGTTGAACCACAGCAGTGCTGTGTCCATTCTCCTTGGCACAACCAGTACCTAACCTGTCTAGCAGTTCTAGGAAGTTCTCCATAAATGTTCATTGAACTAAATTATAAGGCTGCAAGGTGATGGAAGGATGCAGTGTTTACATACACAGGCCCTGGTGTCTCCAGGGTTCAAATCCTGGCTCTGCTACTAATTAGTTCCGTAACCTTAGACAAGCTACTTTACCCTCTGAGTTCTAATTTCCTCTTCTGTAAAATGGGAATTGAAGTGGAACTCCAAGCTCATAGCATTATAAGGCTTGAATAATTCACAAACATAAGATACATAGCACAATGCTTAATGTGTAGTAGGTGCCATAAAAACTATAATTTTTATTTTTTCTGAGTAGTTCAACAGGAAGGCAATTTGCATGATTACTTTCTAGGTCTTCCTGGAAGAAAATAAGAAGTAAACCATTAGATTCAGGATTGGGCACCTGAGCACTACCCTTAAGAAGATCAGGCATGTTGGAGGAAGAAGAGAAAGACAACCCCAGTTATGCGGGTGAAATTACTCATGGCACTTCATACTTCATTTGCTCTCCAAATCATCATATTTTGGACCTCAGATGATGCGATCAGCCCACACATGACCCACCTTCAGACCCTGCTTCAGAATTGAGTTGATGTAACAGATACCAAGAACTGCCCTTTAAGATCCCATCAGCTCTGATTCTGGGGAGACTGTTCTAGTGTCTTCAGCAAAGGGCACTAGAAAATACAAAGAGCAGGACGCTTGCATCCCCAAAGAGTTATAATTGGTTAGGATGAAAGAAGGACAATGATGTTGACAGATGATATATGTTCAGGGGGCTCCAGTCAGGGAGAAATGGGAGATAGTAATTCAGTTCCTTTCTCTCTACCCAAGGGGGAGGCTGGCTTTTTCTAGAGATATCTGTTCTGGGTGGGTAAGCCAGCCAGATTCTGAGTCTGGGGGATCTGCAAGCCAAATTGCCCCCAGAAGCAAGCCACGCTCCTGAGGCAGGCTTCGTCTGTATGGCAATGGTTCTGTGGGGAAGAAGACTTCAGCACCATGCTACAAATGGAGCAGCCAGGGGCATAGACACATCCGAAGACACTTCTTTTCCTTCACAACTTCATGGTGACATGACCTACAATTATTCATTTTAAGGCATGAGCTCATGCACTAATTATTTTGATCATATTCATTCTGAAGCCAATAGGAGAACCAAGAACAAAACTTGACTCTCTTCACTTTAATTTCTGGATTGTCTGAACCAAGCGTGCGGCTTCCCTGTTCATGTTGTGCCCAGGAGTCTGGACATCCAGACATCAACCTGAACAAGGAAGACATAAGGAAGGTGGTGCCAGTACATACAAGCCAATAAGGAAGAATAAGGTGTGATCAAACGGTGCTGTGAAATAAAGGAAGTAAATTACCTGGAACACTCACAGCCATGCCTCACCTGGGGCACCTGTGCTGGAGGGTACAATCAAGCTGCTGGTTCAGGGAGGAGTGGCTGATCTTTCTGGAGTTACCATGTGCCTGTAATAGATCTGCCTTCTCCAAGGATCACTGTTTCTTCAACAGTTCCACAATTTATAACCACTTCCTTAGGGCAGAGGTTCTCATACTCTTTGCCTCGGGACCGCTTTCCAATCTTCCTAATTATTATGATCCCTTAGGAGCCTATGTTTATGTTGCTTATATTTGTCTATAGTGACCATATTAGAAATTAAAATGAAACATTTTTAAGTATTCACGTGGTGATTTATTTTAAAAGAACAATAAACCCATTACATACTAACATAAATAACACTTAAATAACAGTTTTTTGTTTTATTAAAAAGAAATGCATTTCCCCAAATAAAAAAAGTAGTGAGAAGAATAGCATTATTTTACTTTTGCACATCGCTTTAAAGTTTGTCTTAATAAAAAATAGCTAGTATCTCATATCTATTTCTGCATTCAATTTGTTGCAATATGTTGTTTTAGTTGATGTATTTGAAGAAAACTCAACCTCACACAATTAAGTAGTTGGAAAACGGAATGCCCCACACATCCTCTGAGAATGCCTTAGCCTTCTAGAGACCCCCAGACCACACTGGAGAACTGAAGCACCAGTGGACTCTGAAAGTGACAGAGGATAATCACTGAGGCTGGATGCATCTTTCATCTATGCACTTGGCTCTGATTTCCATTCTGTTCTGTCCTGTGTTCTTCCTTCTCAATGCAGGTAGGGAGGAAAACTCACATCTTGGAGTGTTTTCCACTGGGAAGCACTAACCCACTACTGGACCTCCAACATGGGTAGCACCTGCCTGGAATATTCTTTGCTATAAGCATCTTCTAGGAACCCAGGACAATAGAAGACAGCTCACTGCATATTCAGTTATGCAAACATTGGTTATGTCTTTGTGTGTGTGTGTGCAGTACTTTGGGGTTGAACCCAGGGCCTCACATATACTTTGGAAGTGTTCTACCACTGGGCTGCACCTCAAGCCCATTTTTTATTATTTTATTATTTCATTTTGAGACAGGGTCTCACTAAGTTATACAGGCTGCCTCTGGCCTCGAACCTGCAATCCTCCTGCCTCCACTTCTCAAGTTGTTGGGATTACAAGCATGTACCACCGCAACCAGCTTGTTATGTCTTTTTCCATAAAAAATATCCTCACCTCTTCTCCTCATCTCCTTTTCTTTTCTTAGTCTCCCCAGGTATGCCTAAGGAACATTGGTGGTTTCAAACATTTAAGATACTTTGGGTTATGTTCATCCAAAGAGAGAAGAATGTTCCTCAGAAAGAGATACAGAAATCACCTTGAGAAATTTTAAGCAAAAATATGGGCCAACTATCCAAGAGGAGAGATGAGGAGGCGGGCGCCCATATGTGTAAATGTTCCATTATAGTTTCAAAAAATTATTTGGAAAATCATAATTTTACAAAAGGAAACATTTTGGACCCAGAGTGGATATGAAAATTACACTAAAAGTGGGCCCAGTGGTGCACACCTGTAATCCCTGCAACTCAGGAAGGGGAGGCAGGAGGATCACAAGTTTGAGACCAGAGGCAGTCTGCATAATTTAGTGAGACCCTGTCTCAAAAAGTAAAAAAATAATAATAATAATAAATAATAAATAAATAAAAGGGCTAGGGGTTCAGCTCAGTGGTACAGCACTTGCAAAGTATGCATGCATGAGGCCCTGGGTTCAACCCTCAGTACTGGAAAAAAAAAAAAAAGAAGAAGAAGAAGAAAAAAGAAAGAAAGAAAGAAAGAAAATTCCCCTAAAAGATTATAACCCTCTCAGTGGGGATCATTCCATCTTATAAATCAGCAATCACCATTTACTTCCTAGGTAACTGTTGCCAAAAGTTAGCCGATGGGCAGCCAAGTTGTATGGCCCTTTCATCAGCATGTCTTAAGACTAAGGTTGATGTCTAGTTTTGTTGGAGGGTATCACCAATTTCCATAGACCTAAGAATTCTTGCCCTTCCACTCTTATTCGATATTTAGCTAGATGATTAAATGAAACTTGCTCAGATATCTCAAGACAGGCAGTTGGCCTCTGCCTCAAACTCCCCTAATGAAGGTATGATTGCTGAACTACCCGAAAGCTACATGTACCAACTCAGAGCAGCAGCTTTAACGCTTGCTGTCATGGTCTCAGCCCCTCACCATCGTCAGACTTTGAGTGTGTGCTCACCTGACCTCCATCCTCTCATCCTCCATCCTCTCCGCAGAACAGGAAGAGACAGCCTTCCTTCCCCTATGCCCACTTAGCCCAGTCCAGCCAGTGTGCCTCTCATCCCTTTCCTTTTCCACGGAGCCCTGAAGCTTTAGTCTTGCAAAGATTACTTGGGGGTGCTCTGACCAGTATCTGCCCTGGAAAGAAGCTTTGAAACCCAGTAATTTCTGACGAGGAAAGGCACAGGGCTTTGGGCTACTTCCCAGTCACCTGGAGCCTCTTCCAAGCACAAAATAGCATCCTTGATCAGCTCTGCCCTTTTTGGTCTAAGATAGTCTTACTACCTATTAACCCCTAAAGGGCCCAGGGGTTCACTTTCTCTCTCCTTTCCTTTCTTCCTCATACACATCCTCCTCCTCCTCTTCTTCTCCTTCTCCTTCTTTATCTCATTCTGTAGCTGCAAATCATCAGAATTAAACCTCTCTCCATCATGGCTCATGGTTGAGACATGTGTGTTACACACATGGATTGTGCACATAAGTATACAAGCAGAGGCTAGGGTTGAGTCCAGGGATAGAGTACTTGCCTTATGTGCACAAGGCCCTAGGTTACTTGCCTAGTACACATGAGACTCTGAATTCAATACTCAGCACCGTTTAAAAAAAAAAAAAAACTGTACGTATACAAACATGCCACCTCTTTCTTCAATTTATATCCTACCCAGATGACCAAGTGCTCCAGAGTCCCTGTGCCAACCCCAAGCTTCCAGGAGAGGAGAAGAGTGTTCCTGTAGCCTGGTGCCAACCCCATTTGATCTCTCATTAGAAGGGCATCCAAAAAGAATAATAACTGACAAGGCTCTTTGAGGAATTTTTTTCCCATTCCCATAAGAGTATCTTCCCAAAGGGAGATTCAGATCACTGCCTTGGTTTGTTTAGTGCTTTAACTTTAGTTTGCAGCTGCCCCTTTACAGGAAATCAATCAACAAATATTTAATCAGCACCTACTATGTATCTATCACTCAGAGCCTCTCTAAGTGAGAAACAAGGGAGACTACAGCACAATCTTTGCCCTCCAGGAGAATGTGACCTATTTAGGAAGACAAAGCTAAGACAAAACAATTAAATGCTACACAGTGTGGATCTAAATAAGGCAGAAAATTGTAGGAAACCAAATCCTACAAGAGAGAGAATTTGTCTTAGGAACAGAAAGATGTATAGGATTTAAACAAGGAGAGCAGAGAGGTCATTGAAAGCAAGAGGAGATGGTATAATTAGGGATGTGAGGAGACAGCACCAATTAGAGAGAAGATAAGACCCCAGGAAGTCTTAGGAAACAGGATGATTAGAGACCAGAGTGTGGAAACTCAGAGACTTCAGTAAATTTCAGCACAATCTTTTTATGCTTCATAATTTTAGAGTTTTCCTTAGATTCTTTCCCTGAAGAATAGGCCATATTACCACCAGGCTGAGGTGACTGAGATGGCTGGCATTATGTGATGCGTACTTTTTCAGAAATTCAGTTTATACCTTGAACGTTGCTCTTTTCCCAATTTTTTAAAGGAAGCATTGATAAAATAGTCAAACAGCAAACAGGAAGGACATTAATTTTAATGATGCTTTAGGGCAATTGCTTTTGCCCTGAGCTCTTCTGAGCCTTTTAGATTCTAAAGGGGAGCCTCCAGTGTGGCCTTGGAAGGTGAGATACAGACAAGCCAATGATGCCCTGGAGGCTTTAAAGCAACTCCACTTATTATTGGGTTTCCACTTAGAATTTTCAAAGAAATACATAAATAAATCCTTGGGAGCTAAGAAGTCTATAAGGACCAGTTATTCAGTCTTTTGTGTCTTATGAAAAGCAATATAAATGTATGTGGGGCTGGAGTTCAACTCAGGTGCTAGAGTGCTGCTCTGTATGCTCTGAGGCCCTGGGTTTAATCCCTAGCACTGCAAAAATGGGAGAAGGACATGGCAGCCCACCCCTGAAACAATCAGCCATCAAAAACCCTATGAATAGCAGGGATAAACTGACATAGTTCAGGGCATGGAACAGTGTTGGGTAGTGTTTCCTTTGTTGTATACAGGGTGTCTGTGAGTCAGACCTGACTTGACAGCACCTAACAACAACAACAACATAAACTTATGTGGGTTGAATTTTCCTTTTAAGGAGACCCTGTCCCCATGTACACACACTGCTGTAACTATAATATTATTAATGGATTCATTCACTCATTCTCTCATTTCATCAGAACTTGAGAGCTATGTGCTTAGCACCTTCTAGTCAGTATCTAGTGATGATGATGGTGATGATGATGATGATGATGATGACAATGACATCAGTGTCAAGCACTTACTGTATATCCAGCACTATGCACCAAATGCATTATCTAATTTAATTTTTGCCACAATTTTTGAGCTTTTATTAAACTGAGACTTACTGAGGTTTAAGACATTTGCCAAATGCATGCAGCTGGAAAGAGGTGGAAACTAACTTCAAAAGTTATGCTGTTAATCACAAGGATTCATTGGCATGGCTTTTATAATGCAGATACACTGACAAAACATTCATTTGTTCTTTAAGTTACTATTTTACATACGTGGATATTCTCTGAGTGTCTTCTCTACATAATTTACAGGTTAAATAACAATTCTCCAGGCCCCTAAACAGGGACAGAATCTCTAGCCATATTTTTCCTTGCTTTGGCAGCCAATCCTGCTCTCTTTCTCAGAGTCCAGAGTCAGCCAAGCTTGAGACAACCAATTAAAATGGGAAAATGGAGACAAGACTTGAAGACCACTTTTAGAGAAAATAGGAACTCCCAGACTCTAGCTAGCGCTGTCTGTTTTTCCAAGCATGTGACTATTAACTTCATCTCATAGCTGGTGACACACAACATGTAACTTTGTTAGTGCAGAACTCAACCTCAGAAATCACATTATTTGCTAATAGGATTTGGGTACTTGCTGCTGTCACACTGCAATAACTTAAAAAAAAAAAAGCCATCTCAAAATTGCTCCTGAAAGAGGGAGTTGCTCACAAAATTCCCCATTTGCATCATAAGTAACCATTATTCTTGTGGTCACTTGGAACAAACACAGGCACACTTTACAGAAGTCAACAAAATTAACAGGGCCCTAAGCAACTCCTTACTTGCTGGTATCAGTAATACATATCAACAGAGGTAGGAGAAGAAAATGAGACTATAATGTCCCACCAAGGTGTTCCCTTGCTAGAGTTATTTCAGTACATACATTATCATTTCCACCAGAGAACATTAAAATACATTTGGCATTCTCCCATGAATCAGGTTGTACTGCATCAAACAAACAAACAAACAAAAAATGTATTATTAGCATAGAATAATATTAGCATAAACAGAAAGGGAAACAGAATATTCAGTGGGTAGCAGAAAATAGCACATAAGTGGCCTACTCATTTCAGTAGACTTCACTGCAGCTGATAAACTGTGAAATTTCCATAATAATATAGAGTACAGGAAACAAACAGCAATTTTATTTGATAGGGAAATTGCATCCTGTTACTGGATATAAAATTCTACAACATGTTCAATGGTATTTTCAAAACGCTGAAAATGTAGACATATGTTTTCATTTTTAAATGGAGTTGTAATGTAAATAATAAATCCACCATGATTTGGCTGGTCCAGAGACTTATTGGCATCATTCACTCAGAAATCCAGAGATACAAATGTTCTACTTATCTTGGTAGGCCCTCAGCCAGAAGTCTCCCATAACTTTGTGGATTTTTATACATGGACTCTGCTTCATCTACATTTTTATCTTGCTTAACGGTCTTTTGGGGTCTCCATTGATATTTGTATCTGATTTTAATCACTCTTTCCTCTTTGATATCCTTGTTTCTCCCTTGCCTGTATCCTTTTATCTTATCTTTAAATTCTTCCTACTTCTCTGCCCACTAGTTCAACAACAAATCTAGCCTTTCTTCCCTCAACTTCCTAATATTATCCCTTATGGTGGATTGGTTGAAATATGGCCACATTTCTCCCTTTCCTATATCTGTGTCATTTTTGTTAGGTGCCATTCAGTCATGTTCCTATATCCAAGCCCTTTGAAATGTGATCTTGCAGCTCCTCCCATCAAGAGGACTAGCCTTGCAGCTTGCTTGGGCAAATAGCAGGCAGTGAAAATAACAGAAGATTGTTCTTGTTGTTGTTGTTGTTAGGTACCACCGAGTTGGTGTCCAACTCATACCAACCCTATGAACAGTAGGTGAAACAGTATTGTCAGTGCTTCTCTGCTATTTATAGGGTTTTCAGTGGCTGATTGTTTGGGGGGAGTGGGTTGCCAGGTCCTTCTCCCAAGCCCACAGCACCTGGTGTTCCCAGGTAGTCTCCCACACAAGTACTAACGAGGCCCAACCCTGCTTAGTATCCGAGATCTGATGAGATTGAGCACCACCGTGGTATGGCTGCAGGCAACAGATTAGACTAAGATTTATTCTTAGGATGCCTTGTGTGCTTCCACTTCCTTTTGAAACTCCCATTCCCACTGCTATGGGCTCAAGTTTGTGCTAGCTTTTAGATAAAAGACTATGTGGTGGAGAGTCAAGGTGCTCCAAGCCCTAGAAGCCCTACGTCCTCAACACAGATTTTGCAACAGAAGAAGACAAAACCAAAACTGCCCAGCTGAGCTCAGCCTAAGCTGCCAGGCTCCAAAATCATATGCTGTTGTTTTAAACCACTAAGAATGGCTATGTTTTTAAGCCACTAAGTTTTGGGTGATTTATCACATACCAACAGCAAAATGATCTATTTATCTTATCTTGTTTTCCTCTAACTTCCCTGCATTCATCACACCTGACAGAACACTTATTTCTTCTAAGAATTCCAGCACATGTTGGAAAAGGGCATTCACCAACCAAACAAATTATCCCTCCCACTAACTCCCACATATGAATGTGTGGATAGGCAGATAGATAGCAAGCTGAAGCGACAGGCATGCTATTCTCAGTTTCTACCATCACCACACACATGGACTTTTTAGTTTTCTTTCTCTGCCTCAATATTCTCTAATGTGAGAATAAACATTTTAATATAATTATTAATTTATAAATAGTTTAATTCACAATTATCTTAATAAAAAGTAACATAGGTTATATAACACTCATTAAACTTCCCAGTTTTAAAGTGGAAAATACCTGCTTTCTTTCAAATTAATCCAGGAATGCAAAGCAATCTGTGAGGCAAATAAAATTAAGTCCATTAATTCTCAAGTAGTTTATTAATTTGAACCCTGACAAACCACTTACAGAATATGAACCATAGCTATTGTGAGACAGAAGCTCTCAGACTGTGTCTATACTACCATAAACAACATTTATAAAAATTATAATATGTATAGCACTTTGATTCTCATTTCTCCCCCCAAATATGCCCCAATTTTATCTTCAAACGTGTCATTTAACTATGACCAAAAATTGGTTTATGACCAAAAATCTAATTTATTTACTAAATTAACATGTTTATCAAGAAGAATAAAACTAAAGCCATCCCACTCCCTGATTTTAAAAAATTACAAAGCTACAGTAATCAAAACAGAATGGTACTGACATAAAAACAGCCAAATGTACACACCAATGGAGCAGAACAGAGAGCTCAGAAATAAATCCATGCATGTATGTCAAATGATCTTGGACAAGGGTACCAAGAATACACAGTGGGGAAAAATATTCTCTTCAATAGATAGTGGTGGGGAAATTAAATATCTATATACAAAAGAAAGAAATTGGACAATTAGAGCCTTATCTTACACTATAAACAAAAATCTCAACTCAAAATGGATTAAAGACTTAAACATAAGACTTAAAACTATAAGACTACTAGAAGAAAATATAGTGAAAAATCTTCTTGACATTGCCTTGGAGATGAAACCAAAACACTAACAGCAAAAGCAAAACAGGAGTGAAATTACATCAAATGAAAAAGTCTCTGAGCAGTAAAGGAGTGGGGAAAAATACTTGCAAACTATATGTCTAATAAAGGATTAGTATCCAAAATATATAAAGAATTGCTACAACTTAATAGTGAAAGAAATAAAAAGCCTGATTTTTTTTAAATGGGTAAAGGTCCTGGATGGACATTTCTTCAAAAAAGGAATACAAATGGCCAACAGTTACAAAAAGAAGCTTGAAGTCACTAAACTTGAGAGAAAGGGAAATCAAGTCCACAATGAGATATGCTTCACACATGTTAGTGTGGTTATTATAAAATAAATAAACAAAAGATAACAAGTATTATCCAAGATGTGGAGAAAGGGAACCCCTGTAGCCATTCATTCAAATATCAATTAATTGGTTCGGCCACTACAGAAAACAGTATGGTGGTTTCTCAAAAAATTAAAACTACAACAATCATGTGATCCAGCAATCTCACTTCTGGGTATATATCCAAAGGAATGAAAATTAGACTTGCAGAGATGCCTTCACCTAGATGTTCACTGCAGCATTATTCATGATAACTAAGATTCAGAAGAATCCTAAATGTCCATCAATAGATGAATGGATAAGAAAAAAAATATGGTGTATACATAGGATGGGTTATCAGCACACAATGAACTATCACCTCAAAACTATTAGAATGGCTGTGATAAAATAAACAAACAAAAGGTAACAAGCATTACCTAGATTTGAAAAGAATCTAAAGGTCACTAATCTTATATTATAATGGAATATTATTTGTTGTTTTAGACTTTTTTAAAAAGTTAACTATTATTCAGACTTGGGGGGGGAGGAAATCTTTCCAATTTTGACATCATGGATGAACCCATAGAACATTACGCCAGATGAAATTAGCCAGACATTGAAAGACAAATGGATGATACCATCTGCATGAGAAATCTAAAACAAATGCATAGAGGCAGAAAGAATGGTGGTTGTAAGGAGCGAGGATGAAGGAGGAACAGTTCATTCTTAGTTAAAAGGTACAAAAACTCCTAAAAGAAATAATTTTAAGAGAAAGAAAAAGTAAATTCATACCTTTATCATGACAAATCCCATTAGTCTACCATAGCACTTGGCATACATAAAAAATCCAATCATTTCAGTTTACACTGAATTTAATTTGAATGCTTCTGAAATTATTTATACACTATACATTGAAAAAATATATCAACATCATGTGGACTTTGCATTCATTAACTGTACAGATATTTAGTTTCACAAATAGTCAAAGACAGGTTGGGAAAATAATTGATTAGCTTATAAAACATTCTTAGAGCTGACATCAGGAAGTATTAGTAAGGATTAGGCTTGATACTACAAAAACTCAAAATAACAATGACTTAAACAAAATAGAGGTTTATTTCTTTCTAAAGTAAGATCTCAGGTATAGGCAAACCAGGACAGTATGATGGTTTGTTTCTGAGTCCTAGGAACGCAGGATCATTTTAGATCTTGGTGCTGACATTTCTGAAGTAAAGCCCTGCCTCCTGATACAAAAATAACAGTTAGAATTCCAACTATCACATCCGCAGTTTAGACAGCACAGTGGAGAAAAGGACAAAGAAGAAAGGACATATGTTTGCTCTCTTTTAAGAAAATTACCTAGGAGAACTGTTTAAATACCATTGGCTAGAATTTGGTCACATGACCATTACAAATCACAAAGGAACATGACAAAGTCTTTTGAAACATTGCTCATGTGCTCAGCTATAATCAAGATTTTCAGATGGGAAAAACAGATGTCAGAGTGGGTAACTGGCAACATCTGAAGAATGTGCTCCATGTTTGGGAAATTGTCCTCATGTTTTCTCAGAGCACAGAATTGTCCATAACTTGCTAGTTTTTCATCTTGCCCTTAGTTTGCATGTTGTTGTTGTTAGGTGCCGTCGAGTCGGTATCTGACTCATAATGATCCTCATAGAGTTTTCAGTGGCTATTTCGGGATTGCCTTGGGAGTGGATTGCCAGGTCCTTCTCCCATTTTTGCAGTGCTGGGAATTGAACTCGGGACCTCAGAGACTGCAGCGCAGCACTCTACCAACTGAGCTAAATCCCAGCCCTTAGTTTGCATATGGCCACCTAATAGACAAGCTCTATTTATAAGCCCCCTGTGGCAGGAATATGGGAGAAGGACATGGCAATCCACTCCCAGAGCAATCCCCAAACAATCAGCCATTGAAAACCCTATGAGAGTTGCTATGAATTGGACCTGACTCAATGGCACCTAACAACAACATGACAGGAGTGGCAACAAGAGATACTGCCCCAATTAGGACTCCCTTCTGCTGAAAATAAAATCATCATCATCATCATCATCACCATCATCATCCACCAAAACCTATACAACTTAGTGAGATCTTGTCTCAAAATAAAAAATAAAACAGGGGCTAGGAGTGCAGCTCAGTGATACAGCACTTGCCTAGCATGCACAGGCCCTGGGTTCAATCAATCCCCTAGTACTGAAAAAAAAAAAAAAAAGGACAATTTCATTCGGGTTTCATTGATATCACTTACATCCACTTCCTGCCCCTCTCTCAGCTGGACTCTGTGGTCCTCTATTCCTTAGCCTTATTCTTGGTCTCCATGTGGTGGCAAGATGGGAACAGTAGCACCAGCCCATGTGCCTCCAAGTTCCAGTCCCTTGAGAAAGAACAATATTCTCTTTATGCCTGCTTCTCATTGGGTCATGTGGCCAATGAGTGGACCAATCACTGTAACCAAGGAGAATGTAGCACCATGATTGGCTTAAGATAATCAGCTCCCACCACTGATGTTGAGGATGGATTTGAGGGTTTTTAAACTATATGACCTGGGACTGGGGAAGGTGACTTCTTTAAGGGAATTTAGGGTATGTTTTTACCTTAAAAATAGTTAAGGGATACTGGGAAAACAAACAATGAATCTCAGCTAAGAGACATTTCATGCAACATGGGATTCAATTGGTATTTTCCATGACTCAAAATTCAACCATTTCCTAAGATATTTCCAGGACCATGGGGCTAAAAATAAAACTAACTTAGCAACCTTGATATGATCATTAAATGGCATAACATACTTTAAAATGTATAGTATAACATCTCCAAGTACAAATAAAGCTTATTAAGATGCCATAACTATCTATGCTGCCAGATTAGGCCACTACAAAATTGTCATCATTGCATTCTTCACAGAACTAGGAAAAACAATCATAAAATTTATGTGGAAGCACAAAAGAACCTCAACAGCCAAAGCAATCCTGAGCAAAAGAGAACAATGCTGGAGACATCACACTACCCAATTTCAAGTTATACTAGAGATCCATACTAACTAAAACAGTATGCTGCTGACACAAAAACAGACATGTAAACCAATGGAATAGAATAAAGGACTCAGAAATAAACCAATACAGCTATAGCATCTGATTCTTGACAAAGATGCCAAAACCATACACTGGAGAAAAGACAGCTTCTTGAACAAATGGTGGTGGGAAAACTGGATCTCCACATGTATAAGACTGAAACTAGACCTTGTAGCAAAAGAAACTCAAACTGGGTCAAAGCCCTTAATGTAAAACCTGAAACTTTGAAACTAATAGAAGAAAACTTAGGGAAAACATTTCAAGATACAGGTACAGGCAATGGCTTTTTGAATAGGACTCCAATAGCTCAGGAAATAACAGCAAGAATTGAAAGATGAGATTGCATCAATGCAAAAGGTTCTACACAGCAAAGGAAACAAATAACAAAGTGAAGAGACAGCCTACAGAATGGGAGAAAATCTTTGCTAGGTATTCATCTGATAGGGAATTAATGTCCAGAACACAAAGTCACTCAAAAAATTAGACACCAAAAAACCAAATAATCCAAATCAATAAATGAGCAAATAAACTGAATAGATCCTTCTCAAAAGAAGTACAAATGGCCAAGAAATACGTGAAAGTGTTCAACATCTTTGCTCATCAAGGAAATGCAAATAAAGACTACACTGACATTCCATCTCACCCTAGTCAGAATGGCTGTCATCAAGAAAACAATCAACAACAAATGCTGGTGAGGATGCCGGGGTAGAAACCTGATATATTATCAACGGAAATGTAAATTAGTCCAGCTACTATGGAAACCAGTAAGGAGATTCCTCAAAAAACTAAAATTAGAACTACCAAATAATCTGGCTGTACAATTTCTGGGTATATACTCAAAAGAATCAAAGTCAGAATATAGTAGAGATACCTGCACGTGCGCGCGCGCGCGCACACACACACACACACACACACACACACACACACACACACACACACTGGAGTATTATTCAAATATAAGCAAAAATGAAATTATGCCATTTGTAGAAAAATGGATGGAGCTGTAGATCATTTTTAAGCAAAATGAGCCAGACTCAAAAAGACAAGCATCACATGTCTTCTCTCACAAGTGTGTGTGTGATAGGGAAGACCTGAAGGTAAAAGAGGGACTGCTTGGGAAGAGGAAGGAGGCCAGGGGGAGAGATAAAAAGAGAGAGAGGAGAAATATGATCAAAAAAGAGGTGAGAACACTATGTCATTAGTTGTCAGTTCATGTGAGTCCCAAGTGCGTGGAGGCATGTCACTGTGAGAAATCCTGGGACCCCTCCCTCCTGAATGACACCTGCCAGTGGTCCACTAACTGCATTTGGAGAATCACTGTCCAAGATCTCAAAGCCCAGCTTAGGACATCAAAAGAATCAGGGGTGGCACAATGGGAAATAGACTCTTCTCTTGGGCGTACCTTAGATTCAAATCGTTTATTGAAGAGGTTCATTCTGAACAAAAATCTTCTGACCCACAGTGTTCCTGATATTGTTGCTGTTAGGTACCTTTGAGTCGGTATTTGATTCATAGCGACCCTACAAACAACAGGGGAAACACTATGCTCAGTGCTTCTCTGCTGTTCACAGGGTTTTCAATGGAGAATTGACTTTTTGGGAGTGGGTTGCCTGGTCCTTCTCCCAAGCCTGTAGCACCTGGTGTTCCCAGGTGGTCTCCCATCCAAGTACTAACCAGGCCATCCCTGCTTAGCTTCCGAGATCTGACAGGATCGGATGCCACAAGGCTATGGCTGCAGGCAGTGTTCCTGATAGGAGTTAGTAAATTCCAGGCAGGTTCAGGGAAACGCAGCCAGGAAATAGAGAACTACTGAAGGAAGGTGGTCAAGCAGCCAATTAGGTCATTGAAACTTTGGTCAGACCACATTGAGTTTCACTCTCATTAGCCCCATTCTTCAGACCTGGCCAACTGTCACCAGAGTCCCACTCTTCTAAGAAAAACAAGTCCTATGACCTGGCCAGCAGTCACCTAGCTAACCAATCTCTAGGCAGAAACAACAGAAACAATTGCCCTTTAACTCTATTGGGCCAACATACAGGTGCTTCTAAGGACTGATCTACTGAAGCTAACTCACAAAGTCCAGGCCAAAGAAAGAGACCATAAGGAGCCCAAGATAACAGCCCCACATTGGCTGTTATCATAGTCAGGACCCCTCCATCCATGCAGAGGCTTTGTTTATCCTCTCAATAAAATCTTCCTTTCTCTCTCTTGCCTTGGCTATCTGTGCCTGGGGCACAGGGGCTCAGCACCCGGCACCTGAGGAGAAGCTCTGTTTTCATTCCTACAAAGAGTTCTGAGGCAAAATAAAGTGTGTGTGTGTGTGTGTGTGTGTGTGTGTGTGTGTGTGTGTTTGGAAAAGAGTGAGTTTAATATCAACATTATAAATTAACTTACTAATATGGTCAAAGTTTAAAAGAAGCATATTATGGATGATCTTATGAAAAGGACCTTTTTAAAAATGAATAATTATCTTTTGGACTGGGGATACATCCCCAGCTCAGTGGTAGAGCGTTTGCCTAATATCCCTGAGGCCGTGGGTTTAATCCTCAGCACTGAAAATAATAATAATAGTAATAATAATAATAATAACAATAACAATAACAATAACAATAATAATAACTACCTTCTGATCTGTCTACTTTGAACCCTGGATGTTTATTTAAGTTGGATGCTCTCATAGCAAGACACATCTGATACCTGGTTTATCTAAAGATTGAGGAGGTTAAATTGCCTCATTATCAAAGCCCATCCTTACCCCCCAAAGATGTCTGATGAGCTTTGAGGAGTCATTCTCAGTGATGTACACAGACAAAATAATATCCATTATTCCTAATTTCATTTTCTAGAGTCTGTGTCTAACTTTCTGATAGATGTTGTTGTTAGGTGCCGTCAAGTCGGTATCCGACTCATAGCGACCCTCATAGGGTTTTCAATGGCTGACTATTTCGGGATTGCTTTGGGAGTGGATTGCCAGGTCCTTCTCCCATTTTTGCGGTGCTGGGAATTAAACTCGGGACCTCAGAGACTGCAGCGCAGCGCTCTACCCACTGAGCTAAATCCCAGCCCTTCTGATAGATAAAGGCAATAAAAATGTTCGGGTCCAACATTGCAATATGGTTTGAAATTCCTTGCCTATTGAAATCCTAGCCAAAAGGCTTTCTTCAGTTTTGTATTAAATTATCCCACTTGGTTGGCTGCCTTCATCAACTTAACTGAGTATTTACCAGCTCACTATTTCCCTCTGTGTCAACACCATGGCAGAACCCACGCAGATGATTTCTCTGGAGCTATAGGCTTAAGAGAAGGACCTGGCAACCCACTGCCAAAAAACAATCAGCCATTGAAAACCCTATGAATGGCAGATAAGCACACCAATAGTGTTTCATCTGTTGTATGTAGGGTCACTATGAGTCTGACACCAACTCTAGGGTACCTAACAACAAAAACAACAGTTCCTTTCCTTTACCAAGCACTAAAACTGTTCCCTATTCTTCCTTTAACAGTGCTCTTGTCCCTAATCTCCAATTCCTAATGCTTTGCAGCTCTGCTATTTGGTTTGTCTAAAAAAATTAGCAGCTTCAGAATTTTATTTCCTAGTTGGGGGAGAGATGATTTGGGGGAGAGCTGGTGAGGTGACTGAACAAAGCCAGTTGAACAGTTAATGCTTTAACCTTGCCTATAATTTATACAATAAACAAAGTCACATGCTTCCCTAATAATTTAGATGTAAGCAAATGTTGATTTATTCGGGAAGGCTACTGCCAGAAGCAAAGCCTGCAGCACTAAAATTTGAATTAAAGTAGGACAGAAGCAGGCTAGTCTATAATAACATTTGTATAATTTTATTTTTGCCCTTGGCTCAGTTCATTTCCTCGTACAGTAGATGCATGAAATTGGTTCTTCAGCCACCTTTAGCTGATGTTCATTGATATCCGGGCAAGCAGGAAGCAAGAGAATGCACCTTTCTTAGCTTTGTGTTTTCAGTCATAAGGCCTTGGATTCGGAGGTCATTTCTGACAGCGATTATCCTTCTGTGAGTTGTGTTTTCTGCAAATATCTGGGAATAGCTTCATTTAACCTAGAGTTATGGTTATCCCCCTCTTAGGGTGAGGGGACTCTTAGAACTGAGACAGTTAAATAAATGCAAATGTTGTGCTGTTTTTATTCCTTTATTCAAGCCCTGGGGCATGAAATCTGAGCTCTCTTACTCTGCTTTCAGCAGTGAAATAAGGGCCTGAGGAAATTCTTTAAATGATGGTGAAAAATAAACATTAACTTGAAACTGTGAGGGACCAACCCCTCCTTTCATTATTAACCTTTGACTTAAATAAAAAGTTAGGAACCACATCTTACAGCCTGCCACTTTTGTTAAGGTCTGAGGCTCTTTGAGGGAGAAGGTTTGAGCCACTAAATAATTTGTGAGAACTTCTGAAAAGGAGGCGAAGTTTTCAATACAAACAGCAAAGTGTGGTGGTTTTTCATCCCAGCCCCCTACTATCTGACAGCCACCAGCAGGAACAGCTCACAAAAGGAAACATTTCAACCCCATAATCACCTTAAATGCCTGACAATTTTTATTCCATCCCTTCTATACTTTCATTTCAGGCAAAGTAACAGCTCAGCTGGGGTCAAAAGTTCTGAAATAAAGAATTTCTTCCTTTAGGGCAGGAAATCAATTATGCTAAAACTTCTCCCTAACCTTTTGTTTAAGGGGGAGTTTTTTAAAAATCCTGAAAATTAGGAATGAAAGAATTGGTATTTACACTTTTTATGAAATGCGAATTTATCTCTCACTTCTTCCAGCTGGGAAGGTAAATAACAGCCCTAGTGTTTTGGAGGCAAATATTGTTCTGTCCTATTCTTGGTAACAAAATCTGCTCCCAGGCCTTCTCCATCCCTGTCTGATTGTGCCCCGAGGCTGCTGCAGGCAGCAAAAGAGGCTTTCAGAAAATCCAGGCCATGTTTTGCCTTCATTACAAATTCCAAATAGAACAAGTTTTCGCCTGGCTTAGGCTCTGGTTATGAAAGTTTCCCACAGCTCTCAAAAACATACAGAATAATAAATGGCCAGGCAGAGAAATAGAAGGCACTAGTAATTCCATCAAAGGTTTCTAGTCACATCATAAGCCACAATTGAGGTGCCTAAGGAGCATCTGTCACTAGGACCCAGAGATAAAATATTTTGCCTTCGGCCCCGAGGTCAAGCACTGGGGCCAGAGCTTTGAGATTCTGTCCTTTGTTCCCAGGCTGGTAAGAAGGAGGGCACTTGATCGCAGCCTAGGAAGAGAAAGGAGAGAGAGAGACAGAGAGAGAGAGAGAGAGGGAGAGAACCTCTCTCTCTGGCCCCATAGCCATTGGTCTCCCTGGGGGGAGGGTGGGGGGTTCCCCTCCACCCCCACAAGGCTCAGCAGGCATGGTGAAACCTTCTCACCCCAAGGGGTGGCTGTGAAGCTGCAAACATTTTCAGGCATTTCCAGCATAAAAGCAAAAATTGATGAGTTTCAGTGGGATGAGCTCTGAGGCTCAAAGGAAAAACCCCTAAGGCAGTGCAGTGAGAGGAGGAAACTTTTTATTGTCTCACTGTGGATTTTTTTCTTTTCTTTCCCTTTTGCTAGTCCCTTTATTAAGTCAAGATGTTATATGAATGCACCAGTGAAATATTCCATGCAAACTTAAGGGAACTTTTCACTCTGACTTTACAGGGGAGACTTCACTATGTCAAATTCCTGTCCCCAGCCTACCTCCCCACCCCTTGATTCCAGGTTCCCTCTTCTTTCAGAATCCTCCTCCTTCTTTGGGGGGGGGAGGGGACATAATGCAGCACAGTAATGATAAATTCCAGAAGGTTGTACCCTTCAAGGACTCCAGATACTGACCCCACCAGCTTCTACACAATGCCTTTGTTTTCCACGCTTTTTAGAAAACATGTACTGACTACTTAAAATAACTCTGGCAGTAGGGGATTTGCATTAATTTTCTTTTCTAAAATCGTCTATTAACATACATGCCCCTCCATAGAAGCTGATTTTGTTGACTCTACTCATCTTTGTTTTTTTGAGACAATAACTGTAGCCTGACCGGACCTAATCACCACCCTGACATCAGATTGGTAAGCTGTGACATTATGACATCGAAGTAATTGATTATGGCTTTTTATAGGTAGTTCTCAATGCAGGTTCACAATCCATACATATCCGTTAACCTTTTAGAAAACACAAGATAGTGATTTTTAAATGAACACAAGTTGGGTTTTGTTGTTGTTGTTGTTGTTGTTGTTGTTGTTGTTGTTGTTGTTGAAACAGGATTTTCTATGCAGCCCAGACTGGTCTCAAACTCAGGATCCTTCTTCATCAGCCTCCTAAGCACTGGGGTTACAGGCATGCACCCCCACACCTGGCCCGGAAAAAATAATTTTAAAAGTCTTTAAATACCACCAAAATTTTGTTAATGACCTTTGAAGCTTTGAAGAGAACACTACAGAATATCTCTATCTCAGTTTCCCTGTTCAAAGTTAAACTTGTTGTAGGGCTAGGGTGTAGCTTAGTGGTAGAGCTCTTGTCTGGTGTGCACGTGGGCTTTGATACCCAGCAGCAAAAAATGTATAAATGTAGTTAAACTTGTAAATCCTTCTTCCAGGTAGGCTTCCCTCGGTAAGCATATTAAAGAGACGTGTTAGGTAGAATCTATAAGACTATGTTAATTCTTTTCTACTTATATACTCTCTACAGAATATATATCTTAGATACAAAAAAGGTTCAGTAAGTATTTTAAACTTGATTTGATGCGACTTATACTATGAAGAGAAACTGTTTTATTGGAAAATCTACCACCTGCAGGGGGGATTCTGCAGGCAAACATGCCAGCGTGTGTGTGTCTATATTAAGGCAAATGAAGAAAAACAGCCAGGAACAAGGTGAAAAGAAGTTCATTCACTGTCTTAGGAAATAAAGACCTCAGACTTCTTAAGTGAAAATATACCATTAGCATCAGATACTAATCACAAGGTAATTATTTCTAAAGAGGTTCCTGAATAAGAAACATGCACCCATGACACCCTTAGGCTAACATATGCACCTAGAGAGTGATTCTGCCCTTGGTTGCATATGAGTTACTTGTCCTTGAAGTGAATAAAAGCTGCTTTCTATGCTACTCTATGCTCCTGTAAAAAAAAAAAAAAAAATATATATATATATATATATATATATATATATATATATATATATATCACTGCTTCAGAAGATATGGATAAAAATGCATCAGATTAAAAAACATTCCTTAAGGGCAATTTGGATGAGAAGTTAAGCTAGGTAACATCAAATCAGACCTCTTCCTGTAAAACACATCAAATTCATAGAAGGTTTTTTTTTTGTTTTTCTTTTTAAGTTAGTAATCTTTCTAACGAATTTCAGACTCCATCATTCAAACTACTTGTTGGGTAAGAATAGTTATTAACCTATGTCAAAGATGATAGGGATTGGTTTAACAGAAAGTATCCAAAACATTAATCATATGGTAAAAGATTTTTCTAATTTTGCTTAAACAACAACCCTTTGTTCAAGGCATTTGAGCTAACAGAATTGTCTTCACTTAAGAGACTGGTTCTTGTCAATCCAGGTAATTTATTGTGGGCTTAATCCCTGAGAATCTTCCCACCTCACTACATCTCCTATGTCCTTGTTGACATGAATCGCACCAAGTTACCTCTTCAAGGACCCTCCACTAATAAATCTTCAATGGGGCAAAATATCAGACACTGGGTCAGCTGTGGTACGAATTTCTTTCCCAAGCGTTAAGACAATGCCTCTCCTCATCAGGCTACATTTTAAACTGCAAGTCTGTCCATATCTTATACCAAGACCTCAGTCATCTGGCATTCTATAGCTCTCTTTGGAGCTATATTGGAGTCAGCATTCTTCATTCATTCATTCATTCATCTTCCATCCATTCATTTATTACAAGCCTCAATGTGCTGGCATTGCTTATAAAAACTGGGGAATCAGAGGTGAAGGAAGGAGAGTTATTTAGTACTAGGTAGACATATTCTATTAACCAGTCAACAAAGGAAAACAATCATCTAGGTAGTGATCAGTGAATAAAAACGAAAGTTTATGATAAGATATATGAGCTAGTGGGAATGGGAAAGCCTCATTGGAGAGGTGAAGACATTGAGATGAAACCTGAATGCCAAGCAAAGGTCAGTGGATGAGAATCCAAGAAGATGAATTCTGCTCAGTTCTTAGGACTGATTTACTCAAAAACACTTTTTTTTAGTAGGACTTTGCACATGCTAGGTAAGTGCTGTACCAGTGAGGGGCAACCTCAGCCCCACTTTTTAAGAATTTTTTTTTATTTTGAGACAGGGTCGTGCTAAATTGCACAGGTCGCGTCTGGCCTCGAACCTGCAATCCTGCTTCAGCCTCCTGAGTCACTGGAATAACAGGTGTGTGCTATGGTGCCTGGCTCAAATTATGGTATAGATTGTTGAACTTCACAATCGATATCACGAACACAAGCAGCAATCTTAAAATCCCCACCTAAAAGAACACTCTTTTTTTTTTTTTTTTTACCAGCAGGACTACCCCAGATATTATTGCTCAGCTGCTAGCTTATTTAACAAATTAATACCAAATGTTCTGCAAAATACACTTTCCAAAGTGTTTAGATAAAGCGTGCATAAATTGTTGGCCCTCATTCTTTTCTTTATCATAGAAATTCGCATGTTCCCTGATGAATTTGCATTGTCAATGATTCATTTGTTTCCATGTATGATTATTTTCTTAAATTCTTCTTAACAACCAGCTACCTGCAAAGCATGCTTGCCTCATTTCATTAGCTAACCAACCTCATTGCTACACAAGCAATTCTATGCTTGTGAAAAACCTGCAGCAGTACTGCCAATTCACTGTGCAGGAAGCACACTCGCCATGCCAGTCAGATTTAGAAATGATCACTTTAGCTTGTGGCTTACAAGAAAAGACTTCATATCATATATTAATTTTTAAAATCTTTTCTTAAGCCTCTCTTTGCCTTTATGGCAAACCCAGAGGCCAGGTAAAAAGTGAATGATTATAGTTTGGTTGCATTCAAAGGCAAGAAAAAGTTTGCCATTGTTCTTCCCATGTCACATCTGGACACCTCCATTCTGGTTACTTAGGTGTCTGACGGTTTGTCAGAAAGCTAACCATAACTTAGGCAGAAAACTGGACTCCATTAAAAAAACATTAAAAGCTGAGAGGGAGGCGAGTTGATGTGGCATGGCTCCCAGCAATAAGAAAGCAAGAGTGCATGCTGAAGCTTAGAAATAGAAAGTGATGTCCTCATAAAAACGTGGCTCCAGGCGGGTGTGCCACTAGAAATTCTTCTGTCAGTTTAGAATATTTCGCTCTAAGGGATTTCGACTTTCAAATGTATCTTTGGATGCAAAATAGGCTGCACAGGAGGAGACAGCATTGAAGAAGGGAAAAAAGCATTTGCTCCCAATTATGATCAGTTTATATTAAAATGAAGTTTTTTTTTCAGAAAGAATATTTGATCAGAAAGTATGCAAGCGCATTAGATGTGCTACCTCTCTGACATCAAGTGATCCGCTGCCCTTCATAACTAGAAAACGGTGCTGATAACGGGTAGAGCTAAACAATATTAAAAGCTCCAGTACAACTGGTTATCAGGGGAACTTTTCAGCCTAATTGGAAAGCTCAAAGCTTCAGGCATCTGAAATTTTTGGTTCGGGGCTCTTCTACAGCATTCCAATGCAGTCTATCCAATCAATAATGTGGTGCTATGCACAATACCATCAGGAGGCTTATTAACTCCCCTGAGTTTTGTATTTGACTTGTTAAAATGTAAAAAGAGTTAGAGAAATAAACAGAAGAAAAATATCTTGGTCCCTAGCTGTCAAAATATAAAACAAATAAACTCCAGCACTCAAAGAAACCTGAGAAGGGGGAAGTGGGAAAGTATATACAGATGTATTTTCATGCCTGCTACATGAGCGTGTTGGTTGGTCTCCCTTCGAGTGATCTGTGAATGCGAGACAAAGGCAGCATCTCTCCAGGCAGATGGAATTATGAGTTAAGATTGAGATGGGACGATGTAGAACCCTCTCTAAAGGCCTACACACATGACGATTCTATTTTTCTGACAGCAAGTTGTAGCATTCTTCCGCCCACCCTCGCTACAAGAATTGGGTTATGGACACGGCAATTAAAGACTTAAGTTTCAAGAAAGTTCAGTCTAGTGGATTCCTCAGAGCAACTACATCCGAGACAGTTGGCCATTTTCTTATCCAGTCTCTTTGCGTCTTCACACTCGTGACTCCAATGGAAAACACAGCTGGATTCAGAATTGCAAGCCCAGAGAGGGTCCTGCAAAACCATCAGGGAAGTTTCTGTAGCAATGACAGGAACAAGTGCTTCGTTTGGTTTTGAATTCTCCTTTCCCCACAAAGTTCACTGAGCTGCCTCCCTCAGAGGCTTGGAAGGGGGTGTAGATGCAGTAGCTGAGGGGGAGTGAGGCGCTGGAGAAGTGAGGTCAAAGCCAGCACCGGTGAAACGTTCACCTCAGGGCAAGGTTGACAGATGCCTCCCCTGTGTGTGTGTGTGTGGGGGGGGTCAATGTAAGACATAGACCAAAAGTTTAACCTAAAGACATTGTTTGCTCACATTTCAATATTTCTGAAAACAAATTATATCTTATAATCGCTGGCAGCCGGCAGCACTTGGCCATGTTTGACATTGTCCATGGAACCATGGAGTGGCTCAGAAGGGAATCCTCTCAGGAAATGCCACATCCCCAACACTCTTGACAAACAGGATGGTCTGTGCAGGCAGACACAAACTAGATGATGGCAAGTTGCAAAATAATTGGAGAAAGCCAAGCTCAGAATGGGAAGTTCTATAAATAACCAATTTATTTTATTTATATCGCTCCTTTTATATTCACACAAGGGACATATATGGTATAAGTGAATACCAAAATAAGCTAAAACACTTTTTCAGTATGTAATAAAACTCGAAGAGGGAAGAGGGGTCACTCAGTGGTAGAGAACTTGCCTAGTATCTGTGAGATCCTGGGTTCAATTCCTCAGCACTGAAAGAAAAAAATCTAAAGGATTAAAAAAAAAAGTGCTATAAATGTGGGAACATGTCTTTCTTTCTTAGTGATACATAAACCTGTTGGGTCTTACAACCAATGACATCTAAAATTCAATGAGACAAAATGTATGTCTCATTTTGGAAGATGTCACTTAACCACTCTGAGCTTCAAATTTCTCTTCTATAAAAGGAGGCTACTCAGCCCCACCACCCAGAGGGCTAGGGACTGGCTAGAGTTCACAGAAGTCTGTCAGCTTTGTCTTCTTCATCAACAGCAGTAGCTATCAATCTATTTCAACCCCGCTGTAATACAAATACCACAAACATACTCATTTACTTCTCCCAGTGGGCTCTTCTTGGCTAAACTTGACAATTATGCACCGGGTGGACAAAAAACAAACAAAAAACCAAACCAAAACAAAAACACAAAAAACACCAAGAAGTCTTGATGACTGTGATTTTTGGTAATCATCCATGGAGCAGACAAAATGATATGATTATTTGGATATGGTGTTCTAATGATAGAATAAATATAGCATCATTCTTTTTATTCTTTTTATAGTATTTGCAATCAAACCCAGGGCCTCACACATGCTAGGCAAGCACTCTACCACTGCACTACGTCTCCAGCCCAGACATTGTATTTTTTAAATGTCATGTTGGGAAAATAGAAAATGACACACCAATCTCAAAGTGGATAAAAGTAATCTTTGTTGTTGTTGCTATTGTTTTGGTTCTTGAGACAGGGTCTCACCATCTATCCCAGACTAGCTTTAAACTCTCCATCCTTTGTCTGCCTTCCAAGGGCTGTGATTGCAAGAGTGCACCACCATGTCCGGCTCACAAAGAATTCTTTTTTAATTAAAAGAAAAAAGCTTTGCCAGACGCAGTGGTGCATGCCTGTTATCCCAGTGACTTGGGAGACAGAGGCAGGAGGATCGCAAGTTCGAGACCACAGGCAGTCTGCGTAACTTAGCAAGACCCTGTCTCAAAAAGTGAAAAAATGGGCTGGTGAGGTGCAACTCAGTGGTACAGCACTTGCAAAGCATGCAAGCGTGAGGCCCTGGGTTCAACTCCCAGTACCACAGAAAGAAAGGAAGAAAGAAAGAAAGAAAGAAAGAAAGAAAGAAAGAAGAAAGAAAGAGAGAGAAAGAAAGAAGCTTTGATGGCAAACGAGCCAACTAAAAAACCAAAATGTTAAGTTAAAAGACTAACCAACAGTGCTTTCCTCTGATTCTAACAAAGATAAAAAAAATAAAAAAGAAAGGCTTAAATGAGCAACTTAAACCTAAACAAAATTTTTAAAATTAGATTTTCTTTTTATGTGGTATTTCCTTTTGGAGAATCCTTTTTATTCCCCTGGTACTTAGGGACCTTGCACACTTTGCAAGTGCTCTATCACTGGACTGCAAACACAGCCTTTTTTCTTTTTTTAATTTTGAGACAGGGTCTCCCTAAGTTATGCAGGTGGCCTCTGTCCTCAAATTTGTTGTCCTCCTCCCTCAACCCCACCCCCTCACCAATCACTGGGATTAGGGGTGTGCACCACTATGCCCAGTTTGAAAATCTGTTTTTAAATGATGATTTCCTTGTTCTCCCACATGTCTGTCAGCTTGTCATGCCGTGGAGCCTTGTATGTTGCCATGATGTTGAAAGCTATTCCATCAGTATTTCAGATACCAGCATGGCCACCCTTAGTGGACAGGTTTCAGCTGAGCTTCCAGACTAAGACAGGCTAGAGAGAAGGACCCAGCAGCCCACTCTGGAAACAATTAGCCATTGAAAACCCTATGAATAGCAGAGAAGCATTGTCAAATATGGTGCCATAAAATGAGCCCCCCCAGACTAGAAGGCATTCAAGAAATGACTGGGGAAGAGTTGTCTCCTCAAAGTAGAGTCAACCTAATGATGAGAATGGAGTAAAGCCCCTGGGATCTCCTTTAGCTGATATGGCACTACTCAAAATGAGAAGATACATAGTGACTGCAACAATGGGCTCAAACATAAAAAAAAAATTGTGCCTATGTCACAGTGTTATATAATGTTTCATTCTGTTGTTGCTATGAATTGGACTCAACTTGACAACACCTAACAACAACAAATTTCCTTGTTAACAGAGAAACAGGGTTTATGGGCCTCCAAAGCAATTTTCTTTCTTTCTTTATTAGTATTTTCCTGCATAAATTCTCACCATGATACTGTTGATATTTTCTTTCTGCTTGGTGAAGTCACACTTGATAGAGTTATAACGAAAACCAAGTTAGTCAATGTAAGCTGTAACAAATACACAATGGTGCTCTTTAAGAGGCTAGATGGTTGTCCAGGGAGACAGAAGGACATCAACACTGAGGAAATCATGACAAGGCAATAATAGTTAATGCATTCTTAGCGATATGGCATTTACTACTAAATTATAGTTCCATAATTTCCCCCACCATGATTTACTGCCTTGCCCTAGGCCCAAAGACAATGGGACCAAGCAACCATGGGCTAAAAACTCTGACACCATGAATCAAAATAGACCTTTTCATTTATTAAGTTGATTATCTCAGGCATTTTGTCATAATGATGGCAAAGTGACTAACACAGGCATGAAATGCTTTCTGATTGATGGCATCTTGGATTTCTAGGGTATTTCCTTATTATAGAGTCAATATGGAGAAGCTCTGGTTCCTGCTGAAATTCTCAAACACTTCTGTTTCCACTTACAATCTAGAAGAGTGCTGCCAGTGATAGAGACCAGAGTGGGAGACTTTACAGGGCCTGTCACTTTTGTTGTTAGGAGGAAACCACCCATAGGAGACTTACCCTGCTGTACACCCAGGCAGCCGGGCAGCTGGGCAGGAGTCTTTAGGGACAAGTCTATGTCACATGAACCCTCAAACAGGAAGGCAGCCCCCAAGGCAGCTTGTCTCTGTCTTCAGCCAGGAAGTGTGGGTGTGCAGGTTCTGGAATATGTTCTCACAGAAGAGGGCAAAAGGCTGGCCAAAGTTCACAGCAACAAAGGCACAGTAGCATATTAATAAAGTTTTCATGCATGTCCTTCAGGGGAGAATTTTTCCTTAATTACAGACCATTTCACACTAAAGGACCAGGGCTCATCAGGCTTTTTATACCAATACTTCTGGTCAACCTTGCACCTACACCAATACAAAATTAAGTTTAGCAAAAGATATATAAACAGGACCAGTGTCACTTTATGATAGGGAAGTATATTCACTCTAAATCTGATTTTTCCTTTCCCAGGGGCTCTGGAGTCCCTATGTTAAGAGTTACGTTTGAAACAGGCTGTCATGTAATTCTTTTTTTTTTTTTTTTTTTTTTTTGCCTACTTCTAGGGATGGAACCCAAAGCCTCATGCATGCATGCTAGGAAGTGCTCTCCCACCGAGCTGTACCCATAACCCTCATTCAATTCTTATATTTCTCCAACTCACACCTCTCATGGGCCTTTCTACAGGTATTTGTGGGCCAACTGCAAGACTGAGTGAGTGAATGAATGATGAACAGAAATATTCTTGAGGCCTAGGAGTCCAGAATGGAAACCAGTTTAGAGGAGGCTATCGGGGTCAGGTGTTCTGGGAACAAGCGCAGGGACAACTGGCTGACTTTAGGACAGAGAGGTAAGATCGTGCTCACAGCTACCCTCGCTCTTGGACCCAAGCAGTAAGTTCAAAACCTCCAGAATGTTCTCAGGCCCTAAGAACACCAGAGAAATCCTGAATATTTTATGTACTTTTTTGAATAGACAGAAAAATGGGAAGAAACCTTCAGGCTGCTTTAGGGCTGAGCTGTTCTGCTGGACTGAGAAGTAATAAGAAGTATTCCTGGAACAAATGGCATTTGAAAAGTAGAGGCTGGTTTCTAAGCTGATCTTGGTGACTTTACAGTGAGCACAGTGTGAGCTGGGTCTGGTGGCATATGCCTACAGTCCCAGCACCTGGGAGGTGGAGGGAGGAGGAGTGTGAGTTCAAGGTCAGCCTGAGCTACACAGCAAGATCCTCTCTCAATCCCTCCACTCCCAGTCCCCCAAAATTGACATTAGTCTGGATGCAGGGGATGGGGAGAGGCAGCTAGGAAGCGAAAGGGAAAGGGAAAGAAAACCTAAACATGCTAAAGACACTTTCCTTGCAGGTGGAGGGAAATGCAGAGCAACTGTCCCCGTCTATGAGGGAGAAGGAAGGGATAGGAAGGTAGAGGAGGAGAAGGAAGGGATGGGGGCCAGGGGGCGTGTCCCCACAGAGTAAGGCTTTCCCACAAGCCCAAGGTAGCAAGCGACTATGACTTTTGTTACCCTAGAACAGGCACCCTGAAGGACCCCTCCCTTCCTCAAACTGTAGCAGCCTGCACTCTCTGTGCCTGGTTTGTTGTTGTTGTGAGGTGATGTCCAGTTGTCCCGTCCAACTTGTAGTGACTCTCATAAGGTTTTCAATGGTGATTGTGTTTCTTTTTGGGATTGTTTCGGGAGTGGACTGGCTCATCCTTTTCCCATTTTTGTGATCAAACCAGGTCCTTAGAAAGTCCAGAGCAGTGCTCTACCAACTGAGCAGCAGGTTGTGGCAATCTGCTCCCTTAGCAATCCTGAAACAATCAGCCATTGAAAACCCTATGAATAGCAAAGAAGCACTGATGTAGTGCCAGGCATGGCACAGTGTTAGGGAGTGTTTAATTTGATTGTACATAGGGTTGCTATGAGTCAGATTTGACTCAACAGCACCTAACAATATCCTTTGGGGCTGGGGTTTAGCTCAGTTGGTAGAGCGCTGCTCTGCACTCCCTGAGGCCCTGGGTTTGATCTTTTGTTGTTGTTGTTAGGTGCCGTCGAGTCGGTATCCAACTCATAGCGGCCCTCTGTACAACAGGAGAAACACTATTGTCAGTGCTTCTCTGCTGTTGATAGTGTTTTCAATGGCAGATTGATTTTTGGGAGGGGGTTGCCAGGTCCTTCTCCCAAGCCTACAAACTTCTGGTGTTCCCAGGCGGTCTCCCATCCAGGTACTAACCAGGCCTGACCCTGCTTAGCTTCCGAGATCTGACGGGATCGGATGCCACAGGGCTACCGCTGCAGGCGGGTTTGATCTTTAGCACTGCAAAAATGGAAGAAGGATTAGGCAATCCACTCCAGAAGCAATCCTGAAAACAATCAGCCATTGAAAATCCTATGAACACCAGAGAAACACTGACATAGTGCCAGGCATGCCACAGTGTGGGGGAATGCTTCATTCTGTTGTACATAGGATCACTATGAGTTGTACCCAACTTGACAGCACCTAACAGCAACATACATGAGTGACATTGTGCAATATTTATCTTTCTGTGCCTGGCTAAAATATGTGTCTTATAGGGGAAAGTAACTCACAAAAATGAAAAGGCCATCAAGTTTCAAATTGTACTTACCCAAAGCACTGATTTAAAATTGTAAATAAATATGCATTTGTCTCGCCACTGTGCAATAGCAAGTAACTAGAGTTGTTAAAACAACAGTAGTCATTAGAACACTAAAGACTCTCTGTGGCTTAACCTGTGAAGCCTTCTGGGGACTATCAAGAGGTGATAGGTGACATCTTATAAAAGGCTTTTCTTTATACAACTTGTGTGTGTGTGAGTCTACCAGTAGAGGTGGGGGGAAACCACAGGGAGGAAAGAGCAGGAGGAAGTGGAAGTGTGAGACCTACAGTGGGCAGCTGGAACTGCAAGAGAGCTAGGGTTGATATTATCATGAAGGGTGACTCCCAAAAGAAACTCTGTAATGGTAAACTTGAAGGAAAGGCGCATACTCCAAGAAAGGGCTGGGCTTTAGCTCAGTTGGTAGAGTGCTCGCTCTTCATACTCTGAGGCCCTAGGTTCGATCCCCAGCACCACAAAAATGGGAGAAGGACATGGCAGCCCACTCCTGAAACAATCTCCAAGCCTTATGAATAGCAAAGAAGCACTGACATAGTGCTGGATATGACACAGGGTCAGGGAGTGTTTCATTCTGTTGTACACAGGGTCTCTACAAGTCAGACCTGATTCAACAGCACCTAACAACAACAACAAGCAAGCTGAAGGGCCAGCAGAAGCTTGCACCTCAGAATGCACAGCAGGCTAGTTAAGATCCCTGGTGGAGGGGCACAGGTCTGCACACCTCTAAAGCACAGAGCCGGGTAATGAAAGGAGGAGGCCCTTCAACAGAACGGGTGTCTGTTTATGAGAGCAGCTTCAGAAACTGCACACTGTAGCAGAAACTAATGAAACAGTAGAATTCTCTCCACCTCCACCCGACTCCCTACACCATCACTAATCAAAAGAACTGAAAAACAAAAAAAAGATCCTGAGAATTTGAAGGGGAAAAAAAAAAAACAAAAAAAAAAAACCCAGACAGCCAGAGAGGGGTTCATGAAGAGAAGCAAATTCTACATTTGAAGCTAGAATCCTACAGGTGAGACTGGGGGCAAGAGTTTCCAATTACAGGGAAGGGCGAGAATCGCAGAGAAGATATGAAATATCATATTTGTGTTTGTTCTGTACAGAAATGAGGATCTTCCTACCCCAAGGACAATTTTCACAGGAAGCAAAATGCACTGTGAAGGACAATGGCGCTCACACAGCAGCCACCGTTGATAGCCCTAATCAGATGCCCTAATCACACTGTAGCTCTGAGGAGCCCAGCCCGGCTCAGGGACCCTGCGCACCAGACCACAACATCCAGCACAGAACCAGCCAAAGCAGGGCCCACAATCAGTCACGGAGGTGTCACTGTTTCTTTGGGATGAGGAACAGGCATACTAGGCAAGGGCTCTATCATTAAGTGACACCCCCAGCCCCATCACCCCCATTTCTAATCAGAAACTACCACAAAACCACCTCTATATTTCTGCCCAGTCCATGCTGCATCTGGTGAAACGTGACTTTCTGCTCTTCTTGCACTGCCAGGCTACTTATTTTTTATTTTTTTATTTTATTTTATTTTATTTTTGCAGTACTAGGAAATTAAACCCAGGGCTTTGTGTTTGCTAGAGAAGTGCTCTAACACTGTGCCTGCCGCACCCTCAATTACTTTTCTGTTTTTTTTAATTTTGAGACAGGGTCTTACTAAATTCTACAGGCTGCCTCTAGCCTAGAACCTACAATCTTCCTGCCTCAGCCTTCCAAGTATACTGCTGGGACTACAGGCACATGCCATGGTTCCTGGATGCTGCTTGCTCTTAAATGAACAATCTTATCACTTCACTCCTCATCTCACAATGGTTCTACGTACATGTTATCTTCTATGATCCAAATTCATACTCATATACTCAGATGTCATAGTCCATTTTTCCTCTGCTCTCTCCATCTGCCTCTCCCTGCCCATCTAAACACCACATCTTTTGAGATTCATTTTTTTCTTTTCTTACAGCTTAGCCAAACTATATTTAATATACTGTGTGTTAGCTTTTTCATCACTGTGACAAAAAGAAATCTGATAAAACAACTCAGGGGAGGAAGGATCTATTTTTGCCTATGGTTTCAGAGGGCTCAGTCCATCACAGCTATGAGGGAATGGCTCACATCATGGCAGACAGACAGAGAATGCTGGCACACTGGGATTTTCCCTCTTTCCCCTTTAGTCTATCTGGGTTCCTAGCCTATGGAATAATATATCTACATTCAGAAAGGGTCTTCCCCCCTGGGTTAATCCTCACCAGAAACATCCTCACAGACACACTCAGAGGAGTGTGTTACTAATCTTCTCGGTGTTTCTCCAGCTAGTCACGTTGACCATCAAGATTGTCACATACCATATTGGTCATTTTAAATGTACAGTTGAGTGACATTTAATACATTCATACTGTTGTGCAACCACTGCCACTAATTCCAGAATATTTTCATCATCTTGAATGAAGCCCTCATCCCCTCCTAACCTCCCTATCCCCTGGCAGCCACTAGTATACTTTTGGTCTCCGTGGATGATTTGCCTATGCAGAAAAGTTCACATAAGGTCTTTTGTGACTGGTTTCTTTCTTTCTTTCATTTAGTTTTCCAAGTTCACTCATGTGTTCCAGTATGTGTCAGTACTTTGTTCTTTTCTGTTGCTGAGCGATATTCCACTAGAGGGATAAGCAGCATTTTGTTTATCCAATCATCAGTTGGTGGATATTTGGGTTGTTTCTACTTTTTGGCTGTTATGAGTAATGCTGCTATAATATTCTTGTACAAGTTTTATATGGAATGCAATTGTTGGGCCCTATACTAATTCCATGTTAAATATACGGAGGAACTGCCAATCTTTTTTCTGAAGTGGCTGCTCCATTTTACAATTCCATAAGCAGGTATGAGGGCTCCAGTTTTTCCGTACCCTTGTCAATATTTGTTGTCTAAGATTCACTTTTAATAAAAGACACGTGTATATCCAATTTGTTGATCTTTCGCAAGGGTCAACACCTGCTGTCATTTCTTTCTATATATGTTATTTTGTTTAATCTTTATAATACTCTGAGAAGCAAATATTTCCTCACTTCATAAGTGAGGAAACCAAGAATTAGAATTTAATGACTAGACAAAAACACTGGTTGTGGAACAGGGACTCATTCCTTTTGTCTCCTAAGCCCACTTTGAAGTCCTTCCCTACCCTGCAATGCCTTTGAAAACTAACCTCTAGCCTCAATGACACTTTCTTCTTCAAAAGGTGAACTGGTAGTTATTTGCATATCACCTTGGGTTGTTCTCTGGTTGTTTCCTGTATAAAACATTGTATTCTCAACTAGATAGCACACATTTCATTGGCTAGCACTCTTCTCCCTCCATTTTGTACTTGATAAATAAAATTTGGCTAATAGTCAATGAGTTGATAAAATTTTTTTAGGGTTTGATATGCTTTGTTTTCTTGTATCTGAGAGATGGGGGATACATTGAAGATGCAGGACTTCCTTTTTATTAGTTTGTTTCCACAATGTTTGAGTGCAGAAAAAAAGTATAAATGTGACAATGGTCACACTCAAACTCATATAACCACTAAAAAACTAGAAAACCATGTTTCATCTTGTGTTACCTGGCTTGTTTTTTGTTTTTTCCAGGGGGTTGGAGTAAGGCTTTATAACAACGAGAATGACATATAATTTGACCTCTTTCTTAAAACTCAGGATACACACATTATATAACATGTAAATACATATACACATGTGCATACACACTTACATTTTTACACAAATATTATATACTCTCTGATTCGTCTAATATCACCACAAAGAAGGTATTAATTACTCCCAATGTATACATAAACAAACTGATGCTCAAAAGTTTCATTCAACCAAGCTTGTACAGCTCTGTCTTGATGCTCTTTTCACTGTATCATACTACCTCTCTCAGATATCCAAGAAGCAGCCTTGACCATGGATTCCATCAGTCGGTCCTCTTAGCTTCTCCTATCACCTCCCTGTGGCCACCATAGCTGCCCACACAGTCTGGCTCAGTGTAATCTAGTCCTGCATCCCCAACACCACCCAAACATCCTGACCGGACAATGACAACTTACCTGTGAGACCTGATCAAAAAATATGGTGAATGTTTAAATTTTTAAAAATTATTACAGTAAAAGATACATTATCATCAATCTCCCTCAAATATTCCGCCTTGCTTTGAACACATTTATCTCATTGTTCTTACCACATCCTGAAGAAATTCTGGAAGAAGATCACAAGTACAAGGCTAGAAACAGCCTGGGCAACTTAGCAAGATCCGGTCTCAAAATTAAAAAATAAAAATAAAAGGGGGGCTGAGGTGCCACTCAATGGTAGAACACTTGCTTAGCATGTTTGAGGCTATGGGTTTAACCATCTAGTATTGAAAAATAATAGTAACAACAACAACAACAATAATAATTCAGTGTTATGTTAGTTGCTTAACATCTCTGAGCTTCTTTTTTCATTTTTACAAAAATATGTTTTATTTTAAAACAAGTTTATGAAAGTAGAAATCACATACAAAAATACAGATTACTCCAACATGTTGGCAAAGTAGCTTATGGCTGTACTTGAGTTTAGAAGTACAAGTATTCTATGTTTGAGGGCATCTGGAGGTCCTATACTGGACCCTTTCACCAGCCTCGTCACTAATCTGTACACAATAACTGCAAGTAGTATTTAGCACTTTTTAACTACTAGGAAATTGAAGCATAATCATTTTCTGTGTAACACTGCTTTAAAACACTCTTTAGGTGTGAGCAGATAAAGACACTTCATACTATTGTTTCTAATGTTAATTTTTTCTATTTAAAAAAATTAAGAGAAATGATGGGTTTTGGTTTCTGCATTGCATTTTGAATATATGAGGAAGTCATTGACTTACAACTATTTTGTGTGTGTGCAATTTTTAAAAAGCACAATTTGGTACTTTTGCTTCTATGTACCAGGTTTAAAAAAGAACCACTCATACTATCAAAAGGTTCAATACCTGAGTGTTAAAAACTTACATAGGTGCAAGTAGTGGCAATCACTCCAAAACCACATGGAATATATACCTGCTTCTAGTATGTATTTCTGACTTAAAGCAACAAGCAGTTCTTTCTTAGGGAACCTCAGGTCCAGTAACCTAATGGCTAGTTTCAAACAATTATTGTGAAAGACCATTGTAAAAAAGATTTAAAATACTTGATTCCAGAGTAATACAAAAATAATCTTGGCACTAAAGGAAAACAGCAGATAATATCAGTTTAGAATTTTTCTATCCAACTCTTTAAGAATAGAGAACTGGTTAGGACAGTATTGCCTTTCTAAAACAAAGCAAGCCATTTTAGAAACTAAACAAGTCCTGTTAACATAATTTGATTATAGTTAGAAAACCACAATTATATTTCCTCACTTAATTTAGAATTCTGGAACACAGTACCTTAACAAACATCAAAGGATACTGCAGATTAACCTGGCTAATCTCTCTGGGCTTTTTAAAAAACAAAACAAAACAAAACAAAAAAAAAACCACTTATTTGATTGAATTACGTGATCAAAACTCCTTGATGGGTCAGAGTGTGTGGTTCAGTGGAAGAACACTTGCAGGTGAGTTTCATATCTGACCTGTTCTGCAAGTGTAGAGCCCTGGGTCCAATCCCTAACAACGCAAAACAAACAAAAACAAAACTGCTTGTAGCATATGCCAATAATCCAAGCTACTCAGGAAACTGAGGCAGAAGGATCAGAGGCCAGAGGCAGCCTGAACAACTAATTAGTGAAACTCTAGCTCAAAATAAAAAATAAAGGGGCCACTGGTTCGGCTTAGTGGTATAGTACTTGCCTAGCATGAATGAGTCCCTGTGTTCTACCCCCAATACAGAAAAAAAAAATTTTTTGGTTGAATATTCAGTCGTTCAAACTATTTAAATGATTATATATTTAAGCCTCCTTCAACTATGAAATGATGATTCTTTATTTAATTGATTAATTGATTGATGATTTGGTGTTGGTAGGTAATTGGACCCAAGGCCTCATGCATACTAAACACATGCTTTATCACTGTGATAACCCTGAGCTGATGAATGTTTAATAATGAGGAAAGGAGGGCCTGGAATGCAGCTCAGTGGTAAGGTGCTTGCCTTGCAGGCAGAAAGCCCTGGGTTCAATCTCTAGCATGGTAAAAACAAATAATAAGGACTAGGACTTCCCAAAAGGAAGAGGCTCGAAAGCAAGGCAATTTTTCTGGGGTCTTACAGGTGTCCTTTCAGGGAACAAGAACCTCCTAGAGGTTGTGCGGAAAATCTTATGGGTTCATCTGGGAAGGAAACATGCAGCTTGACTATGGGGTTCCATTAGGTTGTCATCTTATCTTTTCTTAGCATTTCCCTGTGGCTATGAGCCATGTGTTCGTGGTTTCCTTGGATTCTCAGTAGAACTGTACCCTCCAAATCAATCAACTATTGGCTCTAGATTAGAACTGAAAAGTGGTTGTGAAGAGTGGTTTCCTACAGAGGACAGAATTCTGTTCAATCTCAAGGCCCTCTCCTTACCTTTTACAAGGAGTACAAGACAAACTAGACAAAGAACACAAACTTAGTTGTGCTCTGTAAGGTAGCCAGCAATGCAAACCAGTGCTCCTACTATGTGATAAACTGATGGTTTTGGACACAAATTTTCACCATCATATGCCAAACTTGCTGAGTGAGACTCTCTAGGGCTGGGCTCCTGAAAACCTACAAGGAATTTTTATCCAAATCCCAAGTAGTCTTTCTTTATTTGAGAACCAATGTTTGGGATTCATATACCAGACTTTAAAAAAATTACTTCAGTATTTTATTTATACATGTCAGAGGGATATAGAGTAATAAGCCAGTTGACTTATCCATTATGCAACTATCAAATCAGTTTTGCTTACCCTTCCATCTCCTTAAATATTTTACAGAATAAACAAAGGAAAAAAGAGAAAGAAAAAAGAATTTTAATTAACATGCAGTGACAGTCATATGCACCCATGGGTTATACCCTGATTGGTTCTCTCCTTTCCTTTTCTCACCATATTTTCATAGAGTTGCATCCTGCACTCTGCATTTTTTCCTCTCTCTTTACCCCTCTGTCATTCCCTTTCCCTTTCCCACTTCCCCATCATCCACTCCCACCCACTACTCCTCTCCCTTCTCATATCGAGTCCATTTGTATTTTCCATTCTTAGATAAATATGATTGTATATTTTTAATATATATGTATGTATAATTTTTTCCCTTTAAAGTAGATTTAGCTCCTATAGATGAGCGAGCACATGCAGTATTTCTCTTTTTGAGTCTGGGTTATTTGGCTTAAAATGATACTCTCCAGTTCTATCCTCTTTGCTACAAATGAAATAGTTTCATTCTTCCTTACTGCAGAATAATATTCCATTGTGCATATACCAGACTTTAAAGCATTTTTAAGTTCTATGGCATTAATTATATACATTCATGGGCAATCATCACCACCATTCATGTCCAGAACTATTTCACCTTTTCCAACTAAAACTGTGCACCCATTCAGTACTAACTCCCCATTCTCTTCTCCCCCACCAATGCACAACCATAATTCTACTTTCTGTCTCTATGAATTTGATAATTCTAGGGTACTTTATATAAAGGGAACCATACAATATTTGTCCTTGTCTGTCTGACTTGTTTCACTTAGTGTGACATTCTCAAGGTTCACTCATGTTATATGGTAGTACATGTCAGAGTTCCTTCTTTCTAAGTATATAACCACAGCCATACCCATTTTATGTATATACCATGTATCATGTATTCTTTCATCCACTGGGTTGACACTTGGGTTATTTCCACCTTTTGGCTATTTTGAACAATGCTGCTGTGAACATTTGTGTGCAAATATCTAATTGAGTGTCTGCTTTCAACACTTTTGAGTAGGGATCTTCTACTTTAAGATACAGTTTCCAAGGCTTTGGAAATATATGGCTGAAAACACAAATGCAAAACTCAGAAAATCATCAAATACTGACTGTATGCATTCTTCCCTTGTTGTATTGTTGATGTTAGAAGCCATTGAGTCATGTCTGACTCATAGCAACCCTCATAGGGTTTTCAATGGCTGATTGATTCAAGATTGCCTCGGAAGTCCTTCTTTCATTTTGGGGGTGCTGGGGATCAAACCCAGGTGCAGAGCAGCACTCTACCAACTGAGCTGAGCCATAACTTGTTCTTCCCCTTGTCTATTAAAAACCTTGACCTTTCCCCCCTCAGTTGCTTTTCTAATGTGTACTTTTCTTAATATTCCCTCATTTATTTATCTATTCATTCATTCAATAAATGAATGTATTCATTCATTCGGGTATTTATTGGGCACCAACTGTATGCCAAACATTATGTTCTGCCCTAGAGACAATTGTGAGAAAAGGCTGTTATGGTTTCTACATTGTGAAAGCAGATGATAATAAAATCCCACAAATATATCATTGCAAACTGATTACCACTTCTAAAGGAAAATTCCAGTGAACTAGGAGTGCTTATAATAGGGAGCTCTAACCTGGTCCCAAGGGGAAGGATGTGCTATTTGAGCTGAAAGATAAACAGGAATCACTAGTGAAGGGAAAGAGCTTTCTACATGTAGGCAAAATCTCCTATGCAAAGGCCCTGAGGCAGTGGGCTGAGTTGGATGACCTAAAGCAAAAGAGAGCAACAGAAGTAATCAAGAGTTGGGAGGGAAAAGCCTCATGAGGGTGCAGAGAGAGGTGGGCCAGACCAAACAGAGCCTTGAGAGATTTTGGAATTTACTCCAACAGCAGGGAGAAGCCACTAAAGAGATCTGTTAATTATAAAGCGCCAGGTCCCTTCTACCAACCCTAGAAGTCTATGTTCTCAGAAAGCACAAAGAGGGACAGTCCATCTCCCTCTACTGTAGTGGCATGTTTCCTGAGGGTGAAGGTGAGAGATAACCCCTCTGAAGAACACAAAGTTCATGAGTCTAATGCTGGACAAGCTGGCTTTCCATATTAGAAGTCCAGGGCTTGAATTCACACTCTTCTCAAACTTCTTTCTGTTTAGACAACTCCTCCTGTACTGCCTGCATATGGATGTGGCATTTAGACTCATATGTCAGCGTGGGCCTTTGCTGGCTATGAAGGATGCTTGAAATTGAGCGAGCCAAGGGTTATCAATTATGATGCTTTAGGCTATTAGACCACCCATGAGGCTTGGGAGAGATCCTTCCTGCTGTATATAAAGTAGTCCAATTGGTTTTGTGTATGGCTGGGAACCCCACCCCCCATATATCTATCAGCTTGTCGTGCTATGGGGACTTGCATGTTGCTGTGATGCTGAAAGCTATGCCACTAGTATTTCAGATACCAGCAGGGCCACCCATGATGGGCAGGTACCAGCTGAGCTTCCAGACTAAGACAGACTAGAGAGAAAGATCCAGCAGCCTATTCCTGAAACAATTAGCCATTGAAATCCCTAGAAATAGTAGAGAAGCACTGTCAAATATAGTGCCAGAAAATGAGCCCCCAAGGCTGGAAGGCATTCAAGAAATGACTGGGGAAAACTCCTTCCTCAAAGTAGAGTTGTCCTTAATGACAGGAATGGAGTAGAGCCTCTGGGACCTCCAGCTGCTGATGTGGCATGACTCAAAATGAGAAGAAACATAGTGGTTGCAACAATGGTCTCAAACATACAAAGATCATATGCATGGCACAGTGTTGGGTAGTGTTTTGTTTTGTTGTACACAGGGTCGCTATGAGTCGGATCCTACTCGATGGCACCTAACAACAACAACGGCTGGGACAACCTTTCCTCCCTCTGCCCAGGTATATCACATACACAGTGGCCTCTGCAGAGGCTAGGTAACTGCCTAGCCGGCTCAGGCTCCAATTCAGTTTGGGAAATCTTAGATTCATTAAGAAATACTGGGATTTGTTTTCACACAAAGAAACAATTCCTTCTTCTGAAGGAAACGTGTATATATGTGTAACTCATATGAAACTGCATACAGAGACACAGTTCCGGCAAAGTAAAATGGGACAATCTCACAATTTTAAATAGTTAAAGTTAGAACATCATTCAGATTTTTCTGTGATTTGACACATTTGATGTATAACTGGGCAGGAGGCTCAAAGCTCTCATTTTGTACAAGGTTCAAGTTAAACTGCAGCCAAAGTTTAGGAGAGTAATTACAAAGAGAAAGTGTGTGCAGTTTCCTTGGGAGGAGAGATGCTTTGTATACACAGCTTGCCTGGGGGAGGCGGTGCCAGCACTCCCATTAGATTTTCCTAGTCTAATTAGGAAACATACACAGCCAAGGTTCTCCCAAATTAAGAGCCAGCTAATTAGGCTGTGAAGATCCTCCTCTAGAATTTGCTTTGGTTGGGAAACACCTTTCCCTTTATTTGTCACCAACAGAGGATGAGGGGAATTGCCAAAGAAAACAAAGATGTTATGCAATGGAAAGAGAGAAAGAAAGAAAGAGAGAAAGAGGTCAGGCACCGTGGCGTATGCCTGTAATCCCAGTGACTCAGGAGGCGGAGGCAGGAGGATCGCAAGTTCAAGATCAGAGTCAGTCTGCATAACTTATTGAGATTCTGTCGTCTCAAAAATTTTTTTAAAAAAAATGGGCTGAAGGTGCAGCTCAGTGGTCCAGCACTTCCAAAGCATGCAAGCTGGAGTCCCTGGGCTCAACCCCCAGTATCACAAAAAGAAAGGAGAGAGAGAAAGAGAGAGAGAGAGAGAGAGAGAGAAGACAGACACGATGGAGGAAGGGGATGAGGAGCGAGGAGAGAAGAGAAAGGAAAGGAAAGGAAAAGAAAAGAAAAAGGAAGTGAAAAGAGAAAATGGGGGTGGGGGATGAATGGGGGTGTCCAAAGAATGAGGACCTCGTGTCCTGTCCTCTAGTTCTAGCTCAATCTATTTTGCCTCTAGACATCCTGTGTGGGACTCTGTGAACTAAGCCAAGTACAAGGACTGTGATCCATCACAGTGAGGCATGGGTATTTATCAGCATATGAATGTAGTGAGTGTGTTTCTTGCTATTTTTCCACCTGCCTACCTCCCTGACTTTCTCTTCCATATATCAAAAAGTGAGCATGGGCACAAGCATCAGAAACACTCCACTGTGAATAGTTTACTACTTATCCTTCATGGCAAAGCCATCCCTTTCCTGCTCACTCACAGGACAATGGTGTCAGTGAGGTTTCCAAAGACAGCTGCATGCTATTGGATGTATCTTTGTTATGAATTTGCCTAACTCAATAAAGAATGATCATGTTCGCTCCTCCCAGGCACTAGGCTTGGTATAGTGAGTTCCTCATAGAATCTCAGGATGCTTCACAAGGAGGATATAAGAGCAAGTGGAAGAGTCGAAGTCTTCAGAGAAAAGAAAGAGAAAGAAGAAATCACTAGTCATTCAAATCCAGAGCTTGCTGCCTCGTGAACAAAGGAATCCACTGGCTTGACTTCTCCTGTTTTACTTGTTCAAAATTGTGGCATAGAACAAATTATTTAAAAAGTTCATTTACTGAGTCAGTTCATATATACCTCCTATGTGGGGCAGGGGTTTAGCTCAGCTGGTAGAGTATCGTGCTGCATTCTCTGAGGACCCAGGTTCAATCCCCAGCACCACAAAAGAGGGAGAAGAACATGATAATCCACTCCCAAAGCAATCCCGAAGCAGTCAGCCATTGAAAACCCTATGAGGGTAACTATGAGTGGGACACAACTTGAGGGCACCTAACACCACCACCACCAACACGCCTCCTATAAGAGCATGGGTTTTGTTTAGGAAGTCAAAGATGAGTGCAGAAGAGGCAGAACTGAGAGTAAGTTGACTGGTTATAAATAGCACAAACACAAGCTCTCCCCTGGTGGGAAGAGCACTAGTCTTAGGGTTAGAAGAAGGTTCTTTCTCTTGCTATATGACTTTGGGGAAGTCACCTTTTGTACTTCCTCGTCTTCAACACAACTGGGATAAGAACCCTGGGCAGGAGAGGACCAAATCAAGTTCCAGAGGTGACAGAGTCTCATAGATTATACAAATGTGACTATTCATGGTCTCAATCTGAATGAGGAAAGTTAGAAATAAAGAAAGTTATAGTAGGAAAATAATAGGACTAGGTGAAATATTTTCAGGGCCAGCTAAGGTTAAATATGTCACAGATTAAAATACAGACTCAAACTGGGTTCAAGAGGCTTCAGAATTAAACGTCTAAAGGTAAAGAGTGGCATTGTCATCTTAGTTTACTCTTTCTTGTTCCCCTAGGAATGACATGAGAACTTGTGACTTCTAAGAGCCCAATGAAGGGAGAAGTGGCTTTATAGACTCGCCACTACCCAATCTCCTACTCTCCATAAACCTGCAGAGAAGTGGGCTGCTCAAGATTGCGTTTGTCCCTTAATTTGTTGTTGTTGTTAGGTGCTGCCAAGTTGGTGTGTGATTCATAGCGACCCTACGTACAACAGGCGAAACACAATTGTTAGTGCTTCTCTGCTATTTATAGGGTTTTCAGTGGCTGATTGTTTTTTGGGAGTGGGTTGCCGGGTCCTTCTCCCAAGCCTACAGCACCTCATGTTCCTAGGCGGTCTCCCATCCAAGTACTCATCAGGCCCAATACTGCTTAGCTTCCGAGATCCAATGGGATCGGATGCCACCGTAGTACTGCTGTTTGTTGTTGTTAGATGCCGTCGAGTCGGTATCCGACTCATAGTGACCCTCTGTACAACAGGGGAAACACTATTGTCAGTGCTTCTCTGCTGTTCATAGGGTTTTCAATGGCAGATTGATTTTTTGGGAGGGGGTTGTACTGCTGTAGGTATCCCTTAATTTAGTAATTATCAATTTAACTTTTTTCCCTTAAGTATCTATGATAGGCTTAATTCTTTCTTGATCAAACACAAGGAAAAGCCTTCTAGTCCTTTCAGGATTCTTCCTTTTTCTTAAATGCATTTCTCAGAGTTGCAATTGCCAAGATGCAATTCAGGGAAGATGAGCTGCAGACGCGAGCGTCTACAAGATGCTCTGAACGGGATGATGACGGGCCACTCTGCCATGGTATCCACTGCCTGACAAAGTTACCACAAGAAATAATAATTGATGAGTGCCAAATGGAAGTCAAGTTTTAGGCCAAATAGATTTAAAAGTCATAAGAAATGAAGGAAGCAGGGAAAAGATGTGTTCTAACCTTTTAAAGCCTGCAGCGGTAGCCCTGTGGCATCCGATCCCGTCAGATCTCGGAAGCTAAGCAGGGTCAGGCCTGGTTAGTACCTGGATGGGAGACCGCTTGGGAACACCAGAAGCTGTAGGCTTGGGAGAAGGACCTGGCAACCCCCTCCCAAAAATCAATCTGCCATTGAAAACCCTATGAACAGCAGAGAAGCACTGACAATAGTGTTTCCCCTGTTGTATAGAGGGTCACTATGAGTTGGATACCGACTCGACGGCACCTAACAACAACAACAACCTTTTAAAATCTATAAGTTTTTCTTGATACTGTTTCCAGGATATATATATATATATAGGTAGATAGATAGATAGATAGATGGATAGATAGATATAGATATAGATATAGATATAGATATAGATATAGATATAGATATATTGGAAGAAGGATGTGGCAATCCACTCTTGGAGCAATCTTGAAACAAACAACCTTTGAAAACCTTATGAGGGTTGCTGTAATTCATTCATTTCTAGACAATAAAAGATTACGATAAAATTCTAAGAAATCACTATGTGGCCAACACAAGAGGGTATTTAGGCACCTCTTGATGGCCACAAGAAATGAAGCAAGAAAACTCAGATTATGGCTATATCCAAGCAAACCCACACCTCAAGAGAAATTCAAAAGTAAAATCACAGGATTTGTTATTCTTTTCTTTCCTTTTTCTTTTTTTTTTTTTTTCCAGTACTAGAGAGTTGAACCCAGGGCCTCACACATGCTTGGTAAGTGCTTTACCACCAAACTGAACTCCAGACCCTTTTTCATTTTCTATTTTGAGACAGGGTCTTGCTAAATTTCACAGGCTGCTCTGGCCTCAATCTTCCTGCCTCAGTGTCCCAAATCAAACAAGATTACAGGCATGAGACATAGCACTCAGCACTATGATTTTAAACAACCAGTTTAGTTTATTGCTATTATTATTTAGTTCATTATTATTAATCCAAAAGATATTTCAGATTTGGTATTGTCAAATTCATGGTCAAACCTATACAATGACAAACATACAGGGAATGTCTAAAATACTTCATTGACAAATACCAGGCTGTTTTTCCTACATAATTCCAAGTATCCAGACACACCATTCAGCAGTTTCCAAGGAATGTATCTGGCTCAGAGTATCCAAGTTTTCATCACACAGTGAAAGATTCCCCAGGAATGGGGCATTTCAGTTGAGCTGGATACAGAATGATAAAGTGGTCTTTTGGGGTTCACACCCGAGTTGAGTCTTTCATGTGACAACATGGCCAACACAGAGGACTGCAGCTTCTGCTCAACTTCTTTACAAACAGCTGTATTCATATTTTCTATGTGTTATGGATATAACACAAACTAAGAAGGGAATCAGAAGCCAGACACCATGATGCACACCAGTAATCCCAGTGACTAAAGAGGCTGAGGCAGGAAGATCGTGAGTCAAGGCCAGATACAGCTTGTATAATTTAGTGAGAGACTCTATCTCAAAATTAAAAGTTAAAAAGGGATTGGGGATGCAGCCCAGTGGTACAGCACATGCCTACCATGTGCAAGACCCTGTGTTCAACCCCCTACTAATGTAAACAAAACAAAATGAAATGAAAGGAATGAAGGAATGAGAGAAAGAAATACTTTGTTTTCTTTACCATAATGTACTCCTCCCACCTATTATTTTAGAATTCAATATCTGCAGAGTTAATTCATTTTATTGTGGCAAAATATACATAGAATTTATCTTTTTAACTATTTTGAATGGTGGTTTGAAACTCTGTACCCAATAAACAATGACTACCCACCCTTGCCTCCTGCCAGCCCTAGGTAACCACTGTGTTATATGTATTTGACTATATTAAGTGCTCCAGATAAGTGGAATCTTGGAGTATTTATTTGTTTTTCTGTCCTACTACATTTTGATATGATCAAAAAATCTAAAATTAAGAAATAGCTAAACCGTGGGTATACTAAATAAAACTAAAGTAACATTCCTATTCCTGCAGCTGTACCACTGTGATGTCTGATGTCATCAGATCTCAGAAGCTAAGCAGGGTCAAGCCTGGCTAGTACTTGGATGGGAGACCACCAGGTGCTATAGGCTTAGGAGATGGACCCGGTAACCCACTCCCAAAAAACAATAAGCCATTGAAAACCCTACAAATAGCAGAGAAGCACTGACAATAGTGTTTCGCCTATTGCACATAGGGTTGCTATGGGTCAGATACCAAACTCAATGGCACCTAACAACAACAACATATCTATTAACACCAGCCATTGTCCGAGTTTTGAGTGAAAGGTTTTCTCTTTGATATTTTTCTTTACTACATTAAGATGTTTTAAATTTGTCTCAGATCAAAGATTTAGCCTCCCTACCCCCAAATTTTAGGTAGACATTACTGTGGGAGGGGAACTTGGGGATATTCTTGCCCTCTCATCTTGAGGCAATAAGTAACAGGATTATAATGGTGTTTTACCCACCAAAATCTTCAGTAAGTAAAATAAAAGGCTAATAGGGAACTGTCTTTATCTTATAACCCTTTTTACAGAGGCTTTGTTTTGTTCAGAGATGGTCCACAACTAGGAAAGAAATAGACACACAGACTTGGTTTTCTCAAGAGGAATCACTGTATGTTCGGTACAATGGAATTGTTTTCCTTTTTAAAAAAATTAAGAAATCCATTATCTACAAAGCAACCTCAGAGGGACAGATTGAGTGTTTTATTTTAGAATTTCATATCTGATTCTCATAACCAGATGGTTTTTACACAATGGAAGCTCCCTATCATCTGTCATAATTGTTTCTTATCGCTACCATTATTAATGTTCTTATTAAGAATAATGTTGAAAACAAAGAGTTCATGTCAAATAGTCATATATATTTTCTTCTACCTCCCAGTGCCCATTTTAACTAATCAGGCCAACATTAAGACCCTAGAAATTGTTTTCTGTCTTTAAAAAAACTACATAGGTTCTTGCTTCCAGTAGCAATTTGTTTATAGCAGTTCAAACTACCCTTCTGAAGAGTAACCCACTTGTTTCTTTTTTAATTATTATCTTTTGACCAGACTATTTTTTGGTTTTAGATTTTTTTTAACTATAGCATATTCATGATTCTTTTTCTTTTAAATAAATTCTATGTTTTTAACCAGAGCATGATTCCATTGGGTAAGTTTTATAGGGTTTTCTCAGGGGTGGAGCAGAGAAAGGTTTTTTAAAAATTGAAATATGACATCCATATCATTAGAGTTTTAAAGTTAGTAATATGCTTAAGGCAGATTTTTTATGGTTAGCAAAGCTGAGAGGTTCTGACACCCAAAGGATGCACGAAGAGATAACTTACATAAATGTATATGGTGCCCCCGAGGTGTCGCAATTGTATTATGGGGTTTCTCATGAACGGCCTTGGTTCAGACAGTGGAACAGTGAAGCAAAGCTAAGTGGTTCTGAACCGGATGGGCTGTGCATAAGCCACATTACACTGCAAATAGAAATACCTTGTAACGCCAGTCAGTTTCCTAAGAGATGCTGGAATAGGAAAAAGGCACAAACTGTCTAATGAAATGTTTATCTTATTAAAAATGTTTCTTTAAAATAGCTGCTGCAGAGCTTTAGAATGGATAGCCTAACAGATTACATGGAACAATCTGGAAATGATAAGGTCTAAAGCTTAGGAGAAGAATATACATAAATTGGAGCATGTAGAAAATGGGGTGATATGATATGATGGATTGATTGGACGATTTCTTAGAGATTTGAATCAGCCCTGAAGTTCATTTCTTCCTGTTTTCAAAACTGCATTTTCTTTCTTTTTTTTTTTTTTAAGTGCTTTCTGGTACTGATTTTGTAACTCCTGAAAGGCAAAAGCAAATAATTATGAAAAAAGAGGTCCATGGCAGAATTCTAGTCAAGTCTCACTTCTTACACAAGTAGTTATACAAAATGCTTAATTAATTGCTTTATATGTGTGAGGCAGTCTTGTCAAAATCAACTATCCTCAAAAGAACAGAAAGGAAGTATGTTTCCTAGTAAGCAGCATCACAAACACATATTTTTTATAGCTAGGATTTACCTTAGAGAAAAATCTCACTTTACCCCATTCTTTTCTTGTGATAACATAAGTGGTCCATGTAATTTCTAGATGAAATAATAAAATTATACTTGGTTACTATCTTTAAAAAAGAGCAGCCACAGATACTTTTATAAATTCTGGACTCCCATTGAACACATATCCTTCTTCTGTGCTTTTAACTTAAACAGTAACACTTTGCTGGGTACCATGTTATTTATTCAACAACTACTATAAACCATAATGATAATGATCGCTACCATTTATAGAGAACTTACTGTCTGCAAGGCACAATTTTAAATATTTTCTGCATTTGATCTCAACCAACTCTTCAAGATAGGAATTTCTACTTACATTCTATGGGTAAAGAAACTAAGGATCTTGCCACAAGTCAAGGTGGCAGAGTTACAATTATAACTTAATTAGAATCATAAAACATATTTACAATTATTTACTCAAAATATAGAAAGTGATTATTCAGCAAAAAATTTTAAGCACCAGTAACAAATACACCTGCTTCACAACTTTGTTCACTTACCTACTTCCTGGTGAACAAATGTATTTCTCTGTTGAATAAGACTATCAAAATTGGTGATCAGGATATCTGACTACAGTCAGGTTTGATTTCTTCATACATCTTCTGTGATCCTTTATTTGTTATTCCTTTTTTAAATTTTATTTTATTTTTGGCAGTGCTGGAGATCGAATCCAGGGCCTTGAATATGCTAGGCAAGGTCTCTACCACTGAGCTACATCCCAGCCCTTCTGTATTGCTTTATAATAAGAAATTATTAACTACTGGTCACACTGGACAACTAGGGAAGAAACTCTGGTAAAAGACCAAATTGACTTAAGGGCCTCAATACAAGGTCTTGGGAGAAAGACCTGACAGCCCACTCCCAAAAAACAATCAGCCATTGAAAACCCTATGAATAGCAGAGAAGCACTAATAATACTGCTTTGCCTGTTGTGCGTAGGGTTGCTGTGAGTCACACACCAATTCAGTGGCACCTAACAACAACATTGACAAAGATACAGAAAACAAAGATGTTCTCCAGAGGCTAATTACAAACAGGTGGTAGCTGCAGCCAAACTCTAGGAATCACAAACCCATTCTGTTTCAGCTCATTAGCTTCTATTCGACTTCAGGAAAATGTGCACATTCCATAGCATTACAGGGAGTCTAAGGTTGGCTGACCAAAAAAAAAAAAAAAAAAAAAAAAGCCCACTGATTTCCTCCCCAAATAACAGTCTCGGTGATAAAATAATAAAAACAGAATTCACCTTCCTGTGTTGCCGAACCACTTGTGGTAGTCACCAATGGACGCTGCAAAAGCAATGATGGAAAGGCTGTCATTCAGCGCCCATGCAGTGGGGGAAATATGATGGTCTTGGCTGGGCCAGTGAGGTCTGCACATATCCAGGTTGAACTCAAGCACCAAGGCTTCTCTCAGTTGCCTGATGGAAAGTGCAGGGGAATTTTTAAATTCAATCTGGGTGTCTGTCTGCTTCAGTGGAGGGCTCTTCAATTTCACATTTCATCTCAACAACTAATGTCCACATCTTGTCATATTGCCACCAACCATCCACTGCCAGGCTGCCCTGGACAAAGCAGTGATGTTCTATGGGAACTTGCGATCTGATGGTTCAGTGACTACAGTGCCACCAAATGAGCTGTCCCATGTGAATATTAGAAGGTGGGGGGGGCGCTGCTGCTCCCCTGAGAGAACATCTTATTTTCTCTTCCACAACAGTCATAGTACTAAACTTTTCAGCTGAGTTCCTGGTTTCAATTCAAAATATCCAATCACTGGTTTTATGCCTTTAAACACTGGTGGAATTTATTTTGATATTGAGACCCCAGGAGATGCAAACAGAGGGCTGTGTTTTCGTCCTCGTTGTTTTCTTGCTGACAATTTTATTGCCATTGTCTTCTCAGTTGCTAATGATTGTTAGCCTGCTGGTCTCACTTCAATTATTTAAGAAAAAGAAATTAGAAGGATTTTTAATATACTGTTTTTCCAACTTTGGTTGGCAAAAAAAAAAAAAAAAGCATTGTAGAAATTGCAAAATGCAGAAGTTCACTTGCATAGGTATTAATTAGATCAAAAGTACTTTTAAGTCATTTTGCAGAGGCTGATTGAGGTAAAGTCCTCCAAGTTTGTATTTCATACCAGGAAAGATAGTGCCCTGGCTTTTCACATGCTGTTTCATTAACAGCCAATCCTAAAATTTAAAGTAAGCTGTCTTCACTCTTTACTTGGAGGTCTGTGAAGTGTACTCATCTATTTGTATTACATAGAACAAAATGCATTTTAGAATAGTATTTTATACTTTTCATCAGTTACATTCTACACTATAACCTTTGACTCTGAATCTCTATTGTGTAACCTCAATTTTGAGATTCCTTCAAAATGCAAGGAAATTAAGATCCTTACCACAATAAAATGAGAATTTATCTGTAGACTACTTACTACCAGAGTTACCACAAATTCAGTGATCAACCAAATAAACTGGATCACTTCAATGTGTCAATGATCCAATGTTTAAAAAGAGCATCTTTTCATAATTGATGTCATTCTAATCTATTACACTGTCTTAACAATGAATATTTCAGAACTTGATTAATTCAAATAGATATCATTCCCTTCAGAGCAATTATGTTGGAGAGTAAAGCTCTTGTTCTAGTAATGATTCCATTGATTAAAATATTTTGAGAACTGCCTTTAGTCTGTTTATAATAAGAAAACAGACCTCACTATTTTTAGTCATATTTTCTTTTATGACCCTAACTCGCATTATTCCCTCGACCTGGCACGAATTTTTGTTGTTGTTTCCAAAAGTTAATCTGTCAATGAACAAAGATTTACTCCCACCAAAAATAAAGGATTCTGCTACCAGTTTTTAGCACAATCCCAGAAAGGAAACTGCAAAAGTATGGTTTAAGCCATGTCACCACAATTTTGAATGCTATGCAGGACCCCTCAAGGTGAGTGCTTTCATGGCAATACCACACACCTTTATTCTAGCCCTGTTCCCCATGGCCTGGTCCTCTGTCCATCATAGGCACATGACCTTAGGCAAGTTGCTTTACTTTCTCCATCTGTAAAATGATTGAGAAGTACTAGATGCCTACAAAGGATCTTTCCAGCTCTAATAATCCTGGATAATGATGGCCCTCCAGGTGACTCATGGTTTTTGTTTGTTTGTTTGTTTGTTTGTTTTACGAAAAGTCCCTTTAAGCCATACCTTAAATAGGATAAGCATCCCAAATCCAAAACCACAAAATGTTCCAAAATCTGCAACTCTCTGAATGCTGACATGACACCTTAAGTGGAAAAGTCTATACTGTGAAACTTTGTTATTATAAGATTACTTTCAGGTTATGTATGTTGTTGTTAGGTGCTGTCAAGTCAGGTCAGGCTATATAAAGATGGTATATATGAGACATAAATGAATTTCATGTTTAGACTTGGGTCCTATCCCCAAGATATCTCATTTACATATATGAAACAATCTGAAAAAATTTGAAATCTTGTGGTTCCATGCATTTTGGACAAGAGATATTCAACCTTCATTATTACTTTATCAAATGACTGGGGATGTTTCTGCAACAGTCCCTTTTCTTCTCATTTCCTCTGATATTAACAGTTACTGCCATTTGTGAGGGGGCAAGATTATTGTTGTTAGGTGCCGTCCAGTTGGTATCTGACTCATAGCGACCCTCATAGGGTTTTCAATGGCTGAGTGCTTCGGGATTGCCTTGGGAGTGGATTGCCACGTCCTTTTCCCATTTTTGCGGTGCTGGGAATCGAACTCAGGACCTCAGAGACTGCAGAGCGGCGCTCTACCAACTGAGCTAAATTCCAGCCCCAGAGGGGGCAAGAACAAAGTATTTATTCAGTTGAATTTAATATTTTGCAAACCATTTTAAGATTTTCCTGCAGGTCAGAGAATGTACTTACAAGAGAGAATACACAAAGAATAATATGGCTGGGCACAGTGGCACACACTCGTAATTCCAGCAACTAGGGAGGCAGAGGAAGAAGGATGGCAAGTTCAAGGCCAGAGGCAGCCTGCATAATTTAGTGAGACTCTGTCTCAAGATAAAAATTAAAAAGGGGTTGGGGGTGTAGTTCAATAGTAGAACACTTGCAAAGTAATTGCAAAGTCCTGGATTCAGCCTTCCAGTACTGTAATAATGATGATGATGATGATGATGATGATGATAATAATAATAATAATAATAATAATAATAATAATAAGAAGAAGAAGAAGAAGAAGAAGGAGATTTTCTTTTATTTTTAAAGCTATTCTTTTTTTTTTTTTTTTTTTTGCTTACGTGGCACTGATATTCTCAAACCAGAAATCTGTTATACGAATTTTTCACATTAGAAAAAAAAATCTACCAACACCTTCAATTCTCATTGTGACATCAATCTCGCTAGTCATTATAGCATTGATCTAACAGACCTTATTTTTGAAAGGCTTGGCTCTTCCCTTTTCTACTGGCATTGCAGTAGTTGCTCACCTTAAAGGTAAAATGATGGTTTAAAATAACACTTCCTAAGAAATGCTGCCAGTTACAGGTATTTGCAAAATACGTCTGGTTCTATTTAGGGCTTTCCTCCTCCTCCTCCTCCTCCTCCTCCTCCTCCTTCTTCTTCTTTTTAGAATCCTTGGCCTTGCAACCTGGTTTCTTTTGTAAGAAATGTCAGTACTTTGAATTAATGAACTGTGAAGTACTCAAAAACATACCATTTCAAAAGGTATCCTATAAGGATATAACACTAATGGGAGGTGACCCTTGAGTTCATAACCAAATATCCCCACTCTAACTAAAAAGAATTAAGATAACGATAACTCTGGTACAATCACTTTGAACAAAGACCTAGAGAGGAAGAAGTGATGGGGGCACGGGTGGAGGGTCAGAACTAGAGTAGCTATGTGAGGAAATGTGTTTACACTAGAGTCTCTGGTTCTGTTGAGCACATCTGCCAAATAATGGACTTATACAACCTCCTATAAAAGATACCAGGTGGAGGCAGGCAAAGACAGTGGAGGGGGGAGATATGTTCAGAAGGTTGATCAAATAAACCTAAATGGTAGGTCCTTGGCTACACCTAATGTTGGGTTTTGTTTTCTTTTAATTTTGCCATGTAAAAAATGCTGTGTAACTCCTTCAATCTTTTTACAATTCTGCATGGTTGAACATTTGAAATGAGTTTGTGTATCACCCCCAGGCGCTGATTCAGACTTGATTGGGGCAAAACAGACTGCATGTGCTTATTTTTATCCATGTCATTTGGGACGGTATGTCGCCAAAGGAACCAAAAATGTGCTGCTCTATTGCCAAATTATCACCTATCCTTTGATCAGACAGGGCGGTGATCCTCATCAACAAGTTGTGCGACCTTCGTGTAACAGCAATGTCAGGTCAACTTGAGAAAGTGAAGCGAGAGCCCAAAACACAAATAAAAAGAAACAACCAACAATCCTTATAATTATCATCATCTGCTGCTTTTCTCTCTTTTGGCAAAGAAACACTCCATCCATTTGCAGAAATCGCCTGAGGAAACGTTACATCAAAACTAATCACAACGATTAAAATCAGCTTTTCTGTGCAAGAGGAGGGTAAAAAGCAAGTTGGAGGCTGGAATGAGACTGTTTTTCCAACAAAAAAAAAATCTGGAAAAAAATTTCCTATATGTATATTTTTCTATACGTATATGTACAGCTTTATTTTTGAAGGAGATCAATTGTCTGGTCTGTGATCAGTTAATTTGATTTAAGTTTTATTTTGGAGATTGATTTAGACTGGAGGTAGAGGCATGAGCTAATTGTATCCTGATCCTTGCCTTGAGGGGTTTCAAAGCCCTGGAGCAACTCTTCTCTGTATTTTGTTCTGTCTACCTTAGCCAAGCTATTGCATTTCTCTCTGGTGTGGCGAGCCGAGCAGATCGCTGGGAGAGAAATCGGAAAAGGGGGGAGAGGAAAAGGAAAAGGGGACTTGGAGAGAGACTTTGTGCTTCAATGTTTCAGGTAAGATCTGACGGTTTGGGTTTGTTATTATTTGCTAAGGAGGGTATGGCTGGGACTTTGGGCGCAACTCGCTTTTACGCATGTGCCAGGCATGGGGCGAGAGCGCGGCACACTCGCACACACACAGCCCGCCTAGGCGGGCAGCTCGGGATCCGCTTGGACCCGCAGCGGGGCAACGGCCGCCGCCTCCTCCGGGGCTTCTCTAGCCGGTCCTCGTCTTTCTTCCTCCTGCGGGCGCGGGAGCGGGCAGCGGGGGCGGTGCGGGCGCGGCTTAACTGGACCGGGGTCTGAGCCAAGCTGGCCAGGTACCGGGGGTCGGCGCGCCCTAGCCGGGCTTCCGGATATCGGGCACGGGTTCCGGATCTGGGAGCCGAGCCGCCGCGGCCCCCGGAGCCTGTGACAACGTCGCCCGCCCGCGCCGCGCCGCGCCGCGCGCCGGCCTCCCGCAGCCGCCCCGCCCCTCCCTCCTCCCCCGAACCCCGCGCGTCCTTTCTTCCCGGGCGCCGATCTGCGCGCCGCACACAGCTCGGCTGAGGACGCCGCCGCCGCGGGCCCCGCGCCCCAGCAGCCAGGAGTAGAGCGCGGCGCCCTCCGGGGAGCGCGGGGGCAGCGGCGCCTCGGGCGTGGCGCCCGGCGGGGTGGGGGTGGGGACCGCCGCCCCCTCCTCGCCGGCACCCGCATGGCGCCCCCGGACGCCCGGTGAAAGACGCCATTGTGGCTGCTGCGCTGATCGGACCCCGGGGCGGTTTCCTCCTTCCCGCTTCGCCCGCGCCGCTCCCCTTTGTGAGTCGCGGCCGGTGCCCAGCGCCGTCCGCCGTCTGTCTCGGGCCGGGCTGATCCAGATCCGCCGCCTCCGCCCACCCGGGCGCCTATAAAGCCCCGTCCCATCCCCTCCCCTTTCCAGCCCCCGCTTCTTTGGAGGCAAACGTTTCATTTATTTTTTAAAAACTCTCATTCCTCTTCCTCCCCACCTCCTCCCGTGATACGGGGCACAGCACATGCTCCGGATTAGAAGTCTCCTTGGGAGGAGGGGATGGGCGGGGGCGCTGCGGAGGGGAAGGATGTGAGCGCTCAGGTAATGGCTGTGGCTTTGCAGCGCTCGCCTCTTTTGCGCGGTGCCTGCAGCGCAGAGTCCGGAGCCGGCATCCTTCCCTCCCCTTCTGGCGGCCAAGGTTCCCTTAAAGGGACAGTCTCCAGGCCGCCTCTCATCTGCGCGGTCTGAACAAGCGCTTGGGGCGCCGAGGTGGGCGGAAGGGCTGCAGTTTGGCTGCTTTCTGACCTCTACTCCCCTCCTCCCACCCTGATGCCCCTCTTTATGGAAATGTGAAGTGTTCTCCCTCTCCTGCCCCCAAGGGGGACTTGGCTGGAAAATAGAGTCCGTGCCTCCTGAAGAAAGAACGGGGCGGCGGTGTGCATTATGGCGAATTCGTATTAAAAGCGAGATGGAGCCCCAAAACATCCAGGAAGAGGAAAACAGACTTGGGGTGTGGGAATCCCTTGCCTGAACGTGTGCTCTGCACAGCCACCCCCGCGTCCCGCAACTTCCTAGCGATCGCGGACTGTGTCGGCCTTTGTGCTTTCTTACACTGTCGGGGAAATGATTTTGTGGTATTAAAACCTTTTCACCGTGACTGTGCTTCGGGGACTGGCTAGGCAGGAACCAACTAAGTTAGCAAAGTTGCAATGGGCCTGTCGGCTTTGTACGTGGAGAACGGCACGCAGAAACTGTCCAGTCTCTTGGCGGCACTGGCTTCCGCACTAAGAGATGCACCGCAGTAGGCAGAAGTAATTTGGTACAATTGCTGCATTGCCTTTTAGATCATAGAACTGGCTGCTTTCAAGCAAATCCTTGACTATTGGGTGGTGGTGGGGGGGTGCGTGCGCGTGTGTGTGCGCGAGTGTGTGTCCTTGATGGTACTGGGAGAGACATAACAGTTTAACATACTCATTCTTTAAGAAACGTTTGCCTTCTGTTTTCAATCAGCTAAACTGGCAGCTAGAGATACAAGTTTATTTGAGAATACCCTCTGGGTACCAAGCATGCTTGGATTGTTTTAGCAAATTAAAAATGAGCAAAATGCTTTTACCTTCTCAGCAGTAGACTCCTTAAGAGACCTCCTGTTTTGTGTGTATGTGTGTGTGTTTCAGAGAAACATTTTCCGTGTGTATCTCAAATGTTTTTAATGTAGAAAAGAAGAAAATAAAGGGTTTTAAAAGGCTGAAGCTGATGCCATAGAATGATTTGTTAAATCTGATTCTACAAGGAATTCACCTGCCTATATGGGAAGCTGTGGAAACTAATAGCTAGCCTACTTGGTGAACTTAAAATAGCAGAGGATCCATTTGTCTCCAGGATAATGGGCAAGATGCTGATTTATTCCTCGTGTTTATACTGGGGTGGCCTTTGGCTTTCTATCAGGGGCTAGTGTTTGGAAGGCTGCAAACTGCCTGCAACTATACCACTCAGGAGTCCTGCTGGTGTGGAATGGAGAGAATTGTTAGCAATTGTTAAGACAACAGTAGGTTAAATGTTTACTAATGAGCTTGCTAGAGTGACTTATGGAACTTTAAAACTTTGCATCACATGAAAACTTCATGGGGTTAGGCTTATATAAATGTATAAGAAGAAAGTAGGCAAAAAATGTCATATATTTGCTAGGAAAAAATCTTTAAATGAATTGAGTGTAAATGGTGGCAAAAATCTCCCACCACAGTATGCAAAATGACTGCAGTGATTTTGCTGTATTAATTATGCCCGAAGCACAATATAAAGTTCTCTAACACACACTAGAGGTCTCTCTTCTAGCTGTATGATTTTCGTGTTTGTAATTCTTTGCCAGGCCTTGCATAGTTGGAGTGTACAAGAATGGCTTGGTTCTTACATATTTAAGTAATTGTGACTTACTGACCGTTCACCTTACTCTGATGTGAGATATTTATTTTGGGGGAGAGTATTCAGTAATTATTGTCCAGATTATACTACCCAAGTACTAGAACAATAAGACTTCTACTAGATGATGAAAATATATTCTTCAGTTAACATTGAATAATATGGCCTTTCTGGCATTATTTATCCAAAGCAATTTATTCTTAAACGCAAGAATAATTAGTGAAAGATTATTAATCAGAGAACTTTCTGAAATTAAACTTCCATTTGGCTCTATGTTTAGCAATAGTTGATTGCACAAATGCTTTCTTGTCTTGACATTTCTAAAATCAGAGTGATTGTTTTGTAATTCTGAAATATGATGTTTCCTGCTTTTTCCCATTTGCATTGCTCGAGTCATTTATTCAAAGGATGTTTGTGAACCACTAGTTCACCAAAGCTTTTTTAGTTGTTTTTAAAACTGCATTTCTTTTCGACGGCAATTTATAATTTCCCAAGCAAATGAAGCATTTATTTTCTTCATCCTTAGGATCAACCATCTTGGGAATAAAAATGAAACTTTTGGGTGCAAGCATGCATGCTCATTTTGATAGTTTACTCATGCAGAAGTGAGAAACAACTCAATTTTCCTTCTTATTGTAATAGCTCTCTGGCTTCTCACTCATAAAAAGTGTACTAGATGCAAATGATGTTTTGCCTGTTGATGAGTTTGTACTGAGATAACCATGTAAAAAGGAGAGATTAACTTTTAAGAATAACAAGCCTATACTCATTAAGCTCATTCATTCCTTCAACAAATATTTATTTGTGCCTGCTGTATGGGAAACACTCTATTAGATGCCTGAGACATAGTCATGAGAAAAAGCCTTCATTCAGAGTTCTGATCTCCCAGAGTTTATGATTAGAGAGAGAATTAATTGAATCATTGAACAACTGATAGGAGTTAGTGCTTTGAAGAATAAGGAACATAAGGCTTTGGCAGCATTAACCAAAGAGGGGCAAGATGACCAGGTTTGGGATTAGAGTTCCAGAGAAAGTGCTGCAAAGTGATGTACAGGCAAAGGCAGAGAAAGAGAGAGAGGGAACAGAGACAGTTCCAGGCAGAATGAAGAGGGAAAGCATTTACCAAGCTGAGAGAAGCTGTTCAAAGGAGAAGGAACCGGAGGGTTAGAGGGAGCAGGCAGGGGTTGGTAGAGCAGGCTGTAGACTGAGCACCTGGTCTTCACCCTCAGAGTAATGCAAAGGAGGTGAGGAAGATGGGGAGCGGGCAGTAGTGACATGGTGAGATTAAAAGGACAACTATGGTAGCACACGGGAGATGACTAGGTGATTACAGCCCTTGAAAAGCTATTACAGTGGTCAAGAAAAAGCAGATATAGCTGGGGTTAGGGTGGTGGCAGGAGAAGTGGAGATGGAAGAATTTGAGATCTATCTAGAAAACAATAAGTAAAGGATTGGCTGTGGGTGGCCATGAAGGGACAAGGGTCAAATGGATACTTAGGTTTGGGGCATGTTAATTGAACAGACACTGGGATTCAGAACACTGGATGGATTTTGTACCCTTCATTTCATTTCTGGTAGCCAGAATGAGTAGGGTAATGTCATGCACATCCAACGTAACTGAATTCACAAAGGAAACCAAAGCATCTGGTCTGGTCATTCTTCAGTTGCTCCATTTGCTCAACAGTCATGTGCATAGTGCCTGCAGTGTATCAGGTATTCATCTGCCTGCCCTTGTCATGTGGTTAATCTAAGACCTTTTTCCTTTGTGAACTGCCAACTCCAGCCAAGTTGGAATTCATCACTGAAACAATCCTGTGTTTAACCTACCGGAACAAAGCTATGTCTCTGCCTTATAATACAAACTGTGTTTAAAATATTATAAAAGTGTTAACTTATTATAAAAATTAGTTGTTCACCTATGCTCTTTAAAAGCGCTCTTACATACAAATAACCAACATAATTAGTCCAAATCATTTACTGAAAAAACTTTTAAGGACCTAAACAGTCTACAGAGACTACAGAGTCTCCTAGTTAGTTAGATTTTAATGCATTTATCCCTCAAATGTCCTTAACTTTCTCTACTGATCCTTGGCTAGCCTGGTGTCAGTGTAGCATTTTTACACTTTTTGTAAGTGAACACCGTTTTTTGTATTTCTAATATCTTGTCCTGGGAGAAAGATCTAGCAACCCACACCCAAAAATCAAACCGCCATTGAAAACTCTATGAATTGCAGAAAAGCAGTAACACTTCTATTTCACCTGTTGTATATAGGGTCGCTATGAATCAGATAACAACTCGATGGCACCTAACAACAACAATATCTTGTCTAGGGATGGGGGTTTAGTTCAGTTGGTAGAGTGCTGCTCTGTGTTGTCTGAGGCACTGGGTTTGATAACCAGCACCACACAAATGGGAGAAGGACCTGGCAGCCCACTCCTGAAACAGTCAGCCACTGAAAACCCTATGAGAAGCAGAGAAGCACTGACAAAGTGCCAGGCATGGCACAGTGTCGGGGAGTGTTTCATTCTGTTGTACATGAGTTGGACCCAACTGCATGACACCTAACAACATCTTGTCCATTCTTTCCATTTGCTCTTATTTCTCTAAAATTTGTTCCCCCATGCCTGAGTTGTTAAACACGTGTAACAATCAGGAAATAGTTTTGCCCAATATATTATTCACCACCAAAATAACATTAGCTGATGAGCAGTTAATTAATTTTAAAATAATCTAAATTTAGGAATTTAGTTTTGTTTTCCCATCAAAACTTATTAGGGAGAGAATTTCAGTCAAATAAATGTACCGCTAATGTTTTATAATAGCTTTCCTCATTTCTGGTTACAGTCCTAGGGGATTCCAGGTTGGAACTACTTCCAAGAGACTCAAGTTTCACCTATTTTCGGGAAACAATATGAATTCTATGTGGAGGTTTGATACACAAATGTGATGCTGTAAGATACTTTCTTTATGATTCTCAAGTGGGTGCCCTCGACAGCAGGCTCTGGTTGGGAAAAAAACATCCATCATTCCAGCCAAGTCACCTGGGGACCTATTTCTTCTGTAAAAATGGGAATCATGTCTCTCCAACCTGCCTTAGATAATTGTTGAGAGGTAAAATAAGAGTATGTAGGTCAAAGCATTGTGCAAACAGGCAATGTCAAACATCCCAAAGGGCAGTTCTCTGGAGGGGCCACCCTAGTCCTGGCCCCTGCTGCTTTGTTGCTCAGCCCCTCTGTTCTTGTCAGTCCTACTGTGCCCTCCCTGCCTCTGAACGCAGGCACTGATAATATCCATGGCCAAGATTTAGGGGAGCACAGACCAGAGGGCAGTACACCAGACCTCACCAACCCCCCCAAGTAACACTGTAAGGCAAGAATTAGTATATGCCCACGTGACAGGTGAGAAAAGTGAGGATCAGAAAGGTGATGGCACTTGCCTGAGGTCCAAGACTGGCCATACAGGAATCCTAGCCCAGCGCTCTGGGCTCCCGGTCCGTTCTGCCTATGCACAGCGCATAGGCACTTGGCAGAGTGCTTCTGCTCTGCCACCAACTTCTGCTCCCTCCTCCCCACCGCCCTTGCTCTTGCCATCCTAGGTGCCTCCCCACCAGCACCACCACCCTACTCTTATGCCAAGAGAAATGGAAAATTAAAACTGGTTTGAGATTTTGGGGATCAGAACATCCAAACTGTCCTCCAGCTCTCGCTGAGTAACACCTGTGCGCACATGTACTCTGTCATGCCTACCAAAGTGTGGATTTGTTTTCTATCCAAAGAGAGCTGACAGCAAGTCAGCCCGTGCTGCCAACACCCAGGCTGCTGTTAGGAGGAAGACTTATGAACTGAAGAGAATGTTAACTAGATGGATTTCAAATGCTTGCTAGAGGAAGGGAGATTCTTCCTGATAAATCTTTCCCAGCCTTCTATTGTTATCATCACTTACTATATTTGTAGCACTTTCACTTTGCTGGATATTTGTAGCTAATGGAACAGAAAATGTGCAGGGAGCAAAAGACCAAGGCTCTCTATGTGAAAGGAAAAAAAAGTTACATTGACCCATAGTGCTAACAATGCTCTCCCAAGCCTCCTCTCCCACTACCCCATATTCAAAATCCGCTCTATCATTTCTAACTATATTATCTTGGCTACACTTACTCAATCTTGCTTATTAAGCTTCAGTGTTCTGAACTGTAAAGGAGATTGTAATAGTTTTATGAACTGTAAATGGGATAATACTATGAGATAATTATAAATGAAATAATAATAGTACAGGGATTATTCTGAGAATTAAGTGAGATATAATGACAACATATTCCCAACACATAGTAAGTACTCACAAAATATTCATATGACATTATTAAGAGCAGAGACTGTGCTTATTCATCTTTGATTCCTTGGTTCTTTAATACAGTGCTCAATACTGGCACACAGTGTAAGTGCCGAACAAATAATTATTGGATTCGTGAACACAGAGTGAAGCCAGATGATAATTTCACTTCCCTGTTAAGTACTTTTTGTCACTGACAAGAGGGTCCAAGATCTGCCAGTTGCCCTGACATGATGGCTCTGGGCTTTTTGTAACCAATTAGATCAACCATTTAGGAACAGACCAAATTTGACCTGAGGAACTATTGATGCTAAACAAGATGTTGTTTCAAAGATGGTCCCTCATTTTCACTCACATGGAAGGTCCTCCTGGGCACATTTGTCATGGGATTTCCAAACTCTGCAGAGGCTTCAAACACTTAGAGCTGATGCCATGAAGTGATGCAAATACAACACTAGGTTCTGAACCCACAACAGGAATCAGTGAGTTTGCTCATTACACAGCAAAAAACAGGTGAAATGTGGTCTGATGCCCATTCCATCCAGCAGATGGCAGTGGCACCCGCTTCTAAGTAAAGTCTTGGTCTTTCCAAGCCTCTGGTCTTTTAGTTTCTGGCATTGTCCCACCCTCAGTGAAAAGCAAGCCTGAGCCAGCTTTTAAAACCTGCCTTGGCTCCTTCACAGGAACCACTGAGGCTCACCTGAGACAGCCAGAAGGATCAACCCCTCGGAGTCCCCATTTCCTCCTTGGCTGTGGGCCAGGGATGAGAGAGAAAGCAGGCACCTTCATTAGAATCCACTTACTGCTATTTCCCAGAGATCTGATGGATAAGAAAGAGGTCTGTTTTACTGTGCATGTAACCAAATAACAGAAGAAAGTGCAATCACCCTTCAGCATGGACTATGCTATCACACACTCCAGGTTGAGAGGACTCGAGGCTAATTAGCAAGCAGTTAGTAACTGGGAATACTAGTAAAGATGATAACTAAGTTTTAAGTAGCCATGTGCTGTCATAAAATGGAACAGTGTTGCATGCTACTCAAAACCCACTGTAGCCCTCTCTTGTAGGGTCCTGACCACTATGTCTACTTGTTGCCTGGAATATAGAACACTGGGAACTGTGTGACCCTCAATACACCCTTGGCTTTATTACCTATACAAGGTGGGAAATGAAAACCACCTTAGAAGTTGTAAGAATTAAATATGTAACACCAATGCAGTGGTTCTATGGGCTAGGCTGGGTTTCAAGGTCTTTGTAATGTATTGTCTTATCAAATCCTCATCCATCACCCAAGAAGGCAGTGTTATTGGTGTCCTCATCTTTCAGATGGGGAGATTAAAGCACTGAGAGATGAAGTAACTTGTCAAGAGACACAGATTGGTGAGTGGTGGACCTAGGCTTTGGACAAAGCATTCAAGCTTCAGAGTCTTAACTCCTAGGCGCCACTGCCTCTTACAAATAACGATTGTTACTAATGGTAATTATTAAGCACTTTCCATACACTAATTCCTCTAATCCCCTCAGCCACACTATAAAGTGAAGAAAAAGTGTTTATGTGCCATCTTGTAAGAAATACAATAAAGTCATTCACAAGAAGTATAAGTACTTTTTTCTGTAATATACACTTGGACACAGGAAAACAAACTAATGGCAAGACTGCCGTGTATTAAAGTGCTAAGCTGTGAGTGCCTTGGTAGCTGCCAAAGTGATTTAGAAATAAGAACCCAGGCACTCTGGTGAACACCTGCAATCCCAGCGACTCAAGAGGCTGAGGCAGGAGGATTGTACATTTGAGGCCAGAGGCAGCCTGTGAGACCCTGTCTCAAAATAAAAAATAAATGGCAGGTAGAGGTGCAGCTCAGTGGCGAACCCTGCATTCCATCCCCCAGTACCACAAAGAAAGAAAGAAAGAAAGAAAGAAAGAAAGAAAGAAAGAAAGAAAGAGAGAGAGAGAAAGAAAGAAAGAGGAAGGAAGGAAGGAAGATACATCAACAGTAAGAGTATCTCGGGTTTATGTTCCATTTGTGGAACATATGATAAAGCATATAAACAATTTTTAACATCTTACTCTTTACATTTTTCATGAGGGGCCTTTAAGATATTTATAGCCTTAGCCATTTTCAGAAATGAGAAATAAGCCATTCAGAATGGTTCCACTCCTGTTCAGCACTGCTTTCCTCCCTGAGAGTGGCCGCTCATCGTTTCATGAGGAAGTAGAAAGATTCAGATGACTTAGTAAATTCGGTAGCCTTCCTTTCATGCACGCAGGGCAGCTCATGGGGTCATGGGGACCCTGCCAGTCATCTGTGTGGCCTGGAGCTGAGCCAGGGCTGAGAAAGTGAAACAAAATGGAAGCTCCACAGACTTCTACCTTAAGCAACCAGGGACATTTCTTCTCATTTTTTCTTCCAACTAAACCTTTGTGTTCATGCAAATCACTGCATAATGCTATTCTTGCACTTTAGATATGTCTTTATGTCTGAATGCATTAGAAACCAAGAATACTTCTAAGGAAAGCTCAAATTGTTTAAAAAGCTCAATCATTTAACTTTGCATAATTATTCAAGGTTCTTTTTTGTTTTTCTTTTTTCTTTCTTAAGAAAATTCTGAGTCAAAATGCATTTTAGACTTTAGACTTACATTCAGATTTTACTTTTGAAAATGTACCTAGGTCCCTTTTTTTTCATTGTGTGATTGAAGTGTTAATATAGCTGAGTTATTTTTGACAGCTGTACTGCAAACTATAAATGCCTGGTAAGAACATTTCCAAATTATTCTGCTAAGGAATAGACAAATACATTTTTTAATGCCTGAAGAATTATACCTTCTAAGTTTGCGTATTAACCCTACTGGAGTTTTATTATGAAAGTAAGTAAAGTGTTTCTGAGCTGACTGGCATATAAAGCTCTTTGCAAATGATTGGTTTTAACATCAGTTTTTAAATATGAGTTTATGTGGCCACTCATACAATGTACATACTTAGGATCAGTTTGGTCATTCAAGAGCTGATGATTTAATTTACAAAGGATCTTTCCTTTTTTCTTCATTTTCATTGGTGTCTACCTTTCATCCTCATCATTACTTTTTGGTATTTCTGCCAAAGGATGGAGAAAGGAAAAAGAAAGGAAATAAATTTATTTTTCTTAAATAAATCTATTTTTCTCTCTCCTCACCCCCTCCCAACACTTTGAAAAGTATGTTAGAAAGGGGTCTGCTCTTGGTTTGTGCTAACAGAGGTGCATACAGTGAATAATCTGGAAAAAGTAGTTAATCCCAAAGCAATTTTGTTAATATTTTGATATGATATCACTTAGGCTAGTATTAAATTTGGCAATGCAGTAATTTGTACATTACTATGGGACTCATTCTTCTTTTCCATTTCAACTTCTGCAATCATACTATATGATCTCAGCAGGATCATGAATGGCTTATCCAGCCCCTTGACAAAGTCTTTCCCAAATATGAATATAACTCAGTCTCCCCAAAGTATTTTCTTGCTCAGCAATTCTCCAACTTTAGTATGCATCAAATTGCCCGAAGAGCTTCTTAAAAACAGATTCCTGGCTCTACTCCCAAAGTTTCCAATTAGGTAGGTCTCGAGTGAGGCCTGGGAATTTGCATTTCGGACAGATTCCCAGTGGATACTCATCTTGCTGTTCCAGGGACCTCACTTTGAGAACGTCTGTTCTAGGGAACAGAGACCCTAGAGACACTAGAGACGCTTCTGGAGGGAAATAAAAAAGGAGTCATCAGTCAAATACACTTGGGAAACCCTATACTCTCTTTTGAAGTCTTTTTAAAGTGTAGAAGTCTTGTACTATGGGAGATCAATTTCCTAACTTGCATTCTCTAAACTAATTGGACTATGGAGCCCTTCACCTGGCGGCACCAGTTAACTCTGAGGATTGCTATTCCTGGAATGCACATTAGGTAAGGCTACCCTGTGTGACAGTACCTCCATGAACTAAACTTCAGTACCGCTCACCTTCCACTTCGTGTTGGCCACCCACTGCCATAGACCAGATATCTGGGTGATGTTTCCATCACTTGGCACCTCTCCACCTCAGCAACCTCCCATTCCAGTGTTCTTCTGATCAGAGTATCTTATTCTCCCACTTACTCCCACTAAACCTGCTTTTGGACCCTAGGGCCACAGGCAGTCCTTTCTCTGCTTTCTTTTCTCTCTCCTCCTCTGCCTTTCTTCCTCCTCATTGCACTCTCCTTATTCTGCCTTGATTCCCACTAGCTCCCTTCATTCCTTCATTGCCCTGATCTCTTTGTCCTTCCTGACTTGCTATCCCTGAGCTTGCATACCTTTCTAATTTCCTCACTTGGATCCTGAGTGGCAATGGCAGACTGTCATATTTTTCTTCCTATTGGTACCATTAAAACATCACCCAAGGCACATGCCTGTAATCCCAGCCCCTCTGGAGGCTGAGGCAGGAGAATTGTGCATTCAAAGCCAGAAGCAGCCAGCACAACTTAGCAAGAGACCCTGTCTCAAAATTAAAAAATAGAAAGGGGGATGCAGGTGCAGCTCAGAGGTAGGGCATTTGCCTAGCATGCGCGAGGCCATGGGTCCAACTGCCAGCGGGGGTGGGGAAGGAAGCCATCCAAAGCTGGGAGCCATAGCACCCACAGCCTCTGTACTGGAACCTGTGATCCCAGTGACTCAGGAAGCTGAGGCAGGAGGATCACAGGTTCCAGGACAGAGGCAGACTATGCAATTTAGCGAGACCCTATCTCAAAATAAAAAATAAAGCACTAAGAATGCAGCTCAGTGGTAGAGCACTTGCCTAGCATGTGTTCAATCCTCAGTACAGCAACAAACAACAACAAAATCCCATCCCTCCATTTGGCCATTATTAATGTGGCTTTTACTGTGGCAGGCACTACCCTAAACCTTAGAAATGTAGTGATGAGCAAGGCAAAGATATCCAAGCTTTCATGGAATTTACATTGTTGAGGTGGCAGGATAAGAATTTTAATCAGCTGTGTTTAAGTGCTATGCAAAAATTAAAGTGGTCAAGTAAGACCTCCACAAAGAGGTGATATTTAAACCAATGTCTACATGACCATCATGGTAGTTTGCCAGAGCTGGTCCCTTGATATTGCTTGGCAGTCCCCATTTTATTTCTTATCTCATTATTCATGGAGACCGTTCTGAATCTTTTCACTCTTCTCTAATTCCAAACTATTCCCGCTTAGATAAACTTGCGCTTTGCTTATTGAGAAGATGTCCACACACTTTACTCCTGACTTCAACATTTCCCTCCACGGCTCCACTTGTCCTCCTTTCCCTCCTGGCTGTCCCTTCTCACAGTCTGACCTGCCCTCTCTCCATTAGCACTGGCTGTCAGCCTACAACCATTTGTAAAACAGCCCACCTGTCTGGGTCCCCCACTCCCATGTTAATACTTTGAGCTCCTAAACCCCAATGTGATTGTATTGGAAATGAAGTCTTTGAGGGTGTAATCAAGGGTAAATGAAATAGATCATTAAGGGGAGGACCCTGATCTGGCAAGATTAGTGTCTTTATAAGAAGAGATACCAAAGAACTGTTTCTTCTGCTTATGCACCAAGAGGCCATGTGAGCTCACAGCCAGCAGATGGCCAGCTACAAGCCAGGAGGAGAGCCCTCCCCAGAAGCTGGATCAGCTAGCACCTTGATCTTGGACTTCCCAGCCTCCAGAACCATGAGAAATAAATGTCTGCTGTTTAAGCCACCCAGTCTAAAGGTATCTTGTTACAGCAGCCTATGCTCACACATACATCCTTCAACACAAAATAGAAACCCTCTCTGCCACTTCCTTCCACTTCCCTTGTCTGCCCTTACCTCTCCTTCCTCCCCTTCCCATGCAAATTATACTTTTCAAATCATCTCTCATTTCAGTATGTGTTTTTGTGCCATTTCAAAGTGGGACAGCTTTATAAAACATAGGAGGAACATGGTCTAAAAGGCTTTATCTTTAACTTCTCTTAGGACTGGAACCTCTGCACCCTTCCAGTATTTCAGGCTACTTAACCTTAAACACCTTAAACACCACATCTGATCTCTACTTGTCACTGAATCCAATCATATTTCTGGGCGAAGTTTCCTTTCTTATTTCCTTAGGCGATTGGGAGTTTTCCCAAGCAATTTAGAGAAATGGAGAGTAGTTATTGCTCTATTTTGTATTTTTCAACATCAGTACTGTTAGTTTTCTACTATTTTCCAACTAAAATGATAATAGCCCTAAGCAAGAGAAAAGTTTAAAAATCAAAATTGGGTTGGTGGTTTGTTGTTTTTAAGGAAATCTTCCCTCCTAATATCTCTCTCTCTCCCTGTCTCTCACTCTCCCCCCCCCCTCGCCCTTTTGTACTGGCGATTGAACTCAGGGCCTCATGCATGTTAAGCAAGTGCTCTACCACTAAGCTAAACTCCCAGCCTTTTCTGTCTTCTCTTTTAAATTAATTAGAATCCCATCAACCATTGCTTATTTGGGGAATATTATCACAGCACATTCCCCAGAGGCCCTGGATATCTGGAGCAAAGATAAATATTATTGCTTCCCCAAGTTGACCTGTGACATTCAGACCTCTGGTCACTTTCTCTGAAGGAGAGGTGGCAATAAGTAAAGATGGGACAGGAATAGGGCATCCATTTTCACTGCTGCCATGGATTACTTCCAGAACTTGTGGGCTGATCATGAAGAGATCCAGGGTCTATCCCCATCACATCCCATAGGGAAAGCCAAAAACCCCATCTGGCATTGCCATGATTTAGGAGTAAACCCACGATTCCATAGGCATGAAAGAGTGGCAGGTAGAGAAGGGAGGATTAATGAAGTGACCACAGCAATAGTAGTTATTATCATCCATACCATTGCCAGCATGATTTGAACTGGTACTCATGGTGTCCATGCACATGCATGTACACATATGCACAGGGAGATGAGCAAGGATTCTTTCTAAATTGGTTCAAAGGATTGGTTCTAAAAGGAGCCCTGCAACTCTTGAAGGAACTCAGGGTGGAGTTGTGATGATGGCGTCTTGGTAGATAAGGTCTTACCGTTATAGTTTGTGGGCTGGGATTTATCTCAGTGGGTAGAGCGCTGCACTGCAGTCTCTGAGGCCCCGAGTTCAATTCCCAGTACCGCAAAAATGGGAGAAGGGCCTGCCAATCCACTCTCAAGGCAGTCCTGAAGCACTCAGCCATTGAAAACCCTATGAGGGTGGCTATGAGGCAGATACCGACTCGACAGCACCTAACAACATTATAGTTTGTAAGGAAGCTGGTGAAAAGCCTCTGCTTTAAAGAGGCATGTGGCATATACCTGTAATCCCAGCAATTCAGGAGGCAGGGGCAGAAGGATCACAGATTCAAGGCCAGAGGCAGCCTGCGTAAGTTAGTGAGACAGTGTCTTAATTTTAAAAAATAAAAAAGGGGCTGAGGGTGCAGCTCAGTGACAGAGGGCTTGCAGAGTAGGTGTGAGGCCCTGGGTTCAGCCCCCTGGTATACGAAGGGGAGGGGGGGCAGGGAAAGAAAAGAAAAAAGAAAAGAAAAGAAAAAGAAGAGGCCTGGGGCAGAATGGATGCTCCAGGAGTTCTGGGAAGGAAGATACTCATAACTTGGGGACAAGTGGGCTTGGAGGAAGCACTGCAGGAGAGTCTAGTGGGGAAGTGGGAAAGGAAAGTGAGCAGAAAATGAGACGCAAGTCTCCAGCTGCCTGGGTTGCAAAATGCCAAGCCAACAGGGAAGAGTATGTCGTGGGAAGAATTCACAAAGCTGTGACTAAGCTAAAAAGGGCAGAGGAGCTTCTGGTGTATAGAGAGGGTGTATTTTTAAAAATATAGACTGTACAAGTAAAATATTACATATGCCGTGGCTTCTGAGCATCCAATTAATCAGCGCCTTGTTATCAAGGCACCACAGGGCTATAAGGAAGGCACCGCTCCAGCCCAAGAGGCCTGGAAGCGTGGGGAAAACCAGGTAAATGACAGCGGGAGGGAGTGGCAAACATCAACAAAGTGGCAGAAGCCCAGCAAGGTTGGAAGGCTTGCTGGAGGAGGCGAGAGCATAAATAGCCTTAGAAATGCACACAACGGGCCTGGCTGGGCAGTGAAGAAAACTGAAGGGTGAACCTGTCCAGCGATTTTGAAAGACAAGTGGAAGAAACAGATATGGGGGGAATTGGGAACCAGCACCTCCTCCTGTTCCCATCCATCTTGTTTCTGTGACATGGGGTGCTGTGAGCTACCATCTAGGATCTGGATCCCCTGATGGCAACATGCATAGCCTTTGTCCCCTCTGACTTCGTCCCCAAGCATCCTCTGCCGGTGCCTCCCCTTTTATGTTGCCTGCTTTTCCAGGGAGCATCCCGTCCCTTGCTCCTTCCATCTCCTTCCTCCATCATGTCTCACACAGACCCCTGCACCAGCCACCTTGCTCCTCTCTGCCACAGCAGCTGCTCCACACCCTCACCAGACGTCTCTTTTTAGAACCCACTTGGAAAATTGGGACTCCAAACTCCATTTTAAACAAAAGATCCCCTCCTTCTGTGTGCGTGTGCAGTGATGTATATGTCATAGCATAACCACCAAGCAGCGCTGTGGCCTGGGCTTCAAACACAGGGGCTGCACCTGACAGGCTGTGCCCAAAGCCCAACTCTGTCACTTACCAACTGCAACCCAGAGAAGCTCCTGAAAGCATGCCCAGCCCTGTGCCAAGAGGACTAACGGAGGAAGGTACAGTGCTTGGCACAGAGTAACCCCTCATTACACAGGAGCTGTGATGTTTAAGAAGGAAATACAAGCAGGGCACAGTGGCTCATCCTTATAATCACAGCCACTCAGGAGGCAGAGGCAAGAGGATCGCAAGTTCGAGGCCAGAGGCAGCTTGTGTAACTTAGCAAGACCCTGTCTCAAAATAAAAAATAAAAACTGGGCTGAGGGTGCAACCCAGTGGTAGAGCACTTGCAACGTATGTGGGCTCAGGCCCCAGGTACTAAGAAAGAAAACAGGAAGGGGGGTCCAGCAGTAGTGAGGGCAAGACAAGTAAGATTTTGCTGTAAGGTGACGGGCCACTGAAGACAACAGCAGGAGCTGCCACAGCCGCTCACCCTGGCCTCTTGCCCTGCGCTGCCCTGCCAAGGGTTTCCCAATGACCCCTACCAACCAGTACTAATGCCATTCTCACCTAACACAGGGGGCCTGCTCACCAAGCTAAATGCTAAGCAGCAGAGATACGATTCCAACCTACATACAACTGACCCCAAACATGGGCTACCACCCAGGCTTCCCACACCACAGAGGCTGCTTCTGCTGAAAGGGCCAACAAATAGTGGGGGGTTCAGAATAGACATGCTGAGATTGAAAGGGGGAATCGTGTGCTATGCTCACTGGAATATTCTTGCAGGTATACTTTAAGGAAACTTAAAGTTCCCAGAAAAACTTCAGTGAGAGAAAAATGCAACGTTAAAGGGAAAAGATGTTCTGCTGTCTAGGACATTATGAAGACTATGAATAGAGGGAACTTGGACTGATTCTCTACTGAACCAAGGAGAGTGGGAGTTTCGGATAAATGAAAGAAGCTTATATTACATAACGGGCTGTAGAGCTTTTGAGCATCATCACCTGTGGGGATGAGAAGGCTGGAAATATAAAGTGGGTGCAAAAAGTTTGGATGCAGTGCTGGGCACGGTGGCGCATTCCTATAATCCCAGCAACTTGGGAGGCAAAGGCAGGAGGATCACAAGTTTGAGGCCAGAGGCAGCCTGAGTAACTTAGTGAGACCGTGATTCAAAATAAAAAGTGAAAAATAGGCTGAGGGTACAGCTCAGTGGTAGAGCACTTGCAAAAAGCATGTGTGAGACTCTGGGTTCAACCCCACTGCACCACAAAAATATAAAAAGTGTGGATGTATTGATGGGTGATTGATTTGCAACCAATGTCCCAAGGCAAACTGTATATGGGTGAGATGCCCCTAACTTTTTGCAGTGATGACATTGGGGGGAGACAGCCCATGACCTCAGACTGTCCTGCATAAGACAGTCTAAGATAAAGAGAATGGTGACAATAGCCACCGCGTACCTTGTATTGACACCATCTTATTCAATCTTTACAGCAATTGTTTGAAGAAGGAATTATTATCCTCACTCTTCAAATGAAGAAACTGAGGCACAGAGGGCTTATATAACTTTCCCAGGGTCACACAGCTAGTTAATTGGCAGAATTAGGATTCCAGCCTAGCTCAGCAGACTCCAAAGCCAGTGCTTTTCCTAGCGTTGTAATGGCCTCTAGGGTGGGCTGACCACCAACTGGTGCAAAGTGGCCTTCCTAACGCTTTGGGTCCTGGAATCCCCCCCCTCCCCCCTCCCCAGCTGAGGCAATAAAAAGGCCCATCCCTCAGATGCTGCAGGCCTCCCTGCCTGTGTGTCGACAGGATGCTGAGCGAGTTTGAGTTTTTGAGTTCATGGTGGCTCAACTTCCCTCCATTTGCAGTTCTGGAGACCGGCAGAGGGGAAGCTGACCACACTAGGTGGGCTGACCCCATAATAGCAGGCTTAGCACATTTCACATTTGCACCCACACGCTTGGCACCTCCTCCTCACAGCCAGCCTCGGCACCTCCTCCAGCAATCTGGATCCTCCTCCTGCCACCAGAGAGAACGGGCTCCCTTGTTCACAGTCCCTGGTGGCCACGTTATGCCAAAGTTAAAGCTCTGGAGCATTCCTACTGTCCTGTGACAAATCCTGGCAGGGGAGAGTGGATCAGAACAAGCATGTGAGACCCCCCGCCAGAGCAATATAAAGCAAATAGCGTCAGGAGGGGAAGAGCAACCTGAGGAAGATGCATGGAGATTTTCAAGCTGGTGCAGGAAAAATGAAAAATTATTTCAGCAATTTTGAGAACTAGGAGTTATGTTGAAACATCAGCATTCTAAGGAACACAAAAGAGGGGGCTGGAGGGATGCAGGATGCCGTGGAGTCTGCAAGGTAGGAAAGGGGGGGTGATTAAAGCAGAGGCTCAGGAGTGGCCTCTGGAATCCGAAATCCTTGCCATCTACCAAATGTGGAATCACAGGAGAGTTGCCAGACCTCAGTGAACCTTTGTTTCTTCTTCTTTATGATCATGGTGGTAATTGAGAAAGTGGAAAATAGCCCCAGCACCTGCTGGCTAGGCTGTGAGGGGTCCAATCATTGTGTACATGGGGCTTTGAGTAAATATTTTCCATTATAAACAATTTGAGCCACTCCAGATTGGCAGGACCGTACCATCCTGTCAACTCAATCTTGCACCGTCCTGCCAAAGGACTGCTGCCCTGGTGGCCAGCAGGGACAATCTGCTTGCCAAGCTGCCCTCCTAGAACAAGCATGGGGCCCTGGGACAATCACATGCACATTGTCCTCGAGTCCTCAGGACTTTGGGCATCCCCACCCTCAGACTAAAGATTCAACCTCTCTGAAGTGGAGAGACAGGGCCTGGGGCCCATGTGAGTACCAGCTGGGGCTCAGGGAATATGGGCATGGTACACAGCCAGGCCTGGCCGGTCTAGGCACCAAGGAACGACGTAGAAAATTCTGAGGAAGTTGCTTCAGTGTGAGGGGCCCTCGGAGGCATGGGGGCCCTGCTTGCCCAGGTCAAAGGCCAGTACTGGCCACCATGTTCCCAAGGGGACATAAACATCACTTACAGAATAAAAGCAGTAATCAGACAAGGTCACTCCATAACTGTCAGAGCAAATAAGCAATAAGACCGCTAGGCTATGGTGCACACAGAACAGAGAGAAGGACACTTTGCAACCACAAACAGGCTCCTGCTCTTGTGGCCAACTTGCCACTTGCTTCTCTGTTAATGGCACTTCTAGCCCACTTTAATCCTCCGTCCTCCTGGACAGCCTGCAGCCGTAGCCCTGTGGCATCTGATCCCGTCGATTTCAGAAGCTAAGTAGGGTCAGGCCGGGTTAGTACTTGGATGGGAGACCGCCTGGGAACACCAGGTGCTGTAGGCTTGGGAGCAGGGCCCAGCAGCCCACTTCCAAAAACCAATCTGCCATTGAAAACCCTATGAATAGCAGAGAAGCCATAACAATACTGTTTTACCTGTTATATGTAGGGTCACTATGAGTTGGATACAGACTCCATAGCACCTAACAACCACAACCACCTCCTGGACAAACAAATAATCAAATCCCCCAGCCACCAAAGTGCCTTTGTTCTTCCATTGCACCCAGCCCCAAACTATCCCTTCATTTCTTTAACTCCACTCAGACTTTCTCAGCACAGCCCAACCCCATAGTAAGCCCTTCCAACTCTATGTGTCTGGGGTTTAGCTGTTGGTAGACTGCTGCTCCGCACTCTCTAAGAACCTGGGTTTGATCCCCAGCACTGCAGAAAAGGGAGAAGGATGTGGTAATCTACTTCTGAAGCAATTCAGAAACATTCAGCTGTTGAAAAACCTGTAATAGTCCCCATGAGTCAGACCTGACTCACAGCACCTAACAACAATAACTCTGTCTATGGTTTCTTGGTAAATGTCCTCACTTGCTGCATGAAGCTGAATAAATGTGCCTGTGGCACTAGAGGTATGTACTTGGTGGTCTTTGGCTGGTGGGTGTCAACATAGCAACTGATTCACAGGGCTGTTGCTCACAGCAATGCCTGGTGTGTAGGGTACCATCCTTATTTGTGGGCATTTCATGATTTTTCTAACCTGTTCACCATACACCCTGCCTGGTAGCTCCTCATTGCATAAGGGAGTGAGGTCTGGGGACCAGTAATCCAGGCATCACCTGAGGCCGGTTAGAAATACAGACTCCGGCCACATGTGGTGCTACAGGCCCAAGAACCCAGCACTCAGGAGGCTAAGGCCGGAAGACTGACACAAGTTTGAACCCATCCTTGGCTACATGGAAAGTCCCAGGCTAGCCTGGGGTACATAGCCACATTTTTGACCCTGTCAAAAAAAAAAAAAAACCACAGAAAAAAATTTAAAAATAAAGAAAAAGAATGCAGATTCCAGTGCCCCAGCCCAGACTGAGTCCTAGTATGGTTTGTTTGTTTGTTTGTTTGTTTGTTTTGGTGCTGAGGATTGAATCCAGGGCCTCACAAGTGCTAACCATGTGCTCTACCGCTAAGCTTCACACAATATGGTTTTTAAGAAGGTCCTGGGGGATCTGTGTCACATTCAAGTTAGAGAATCCCTGTTCTGGCCCAAGATGTCCATTCTCATGTCTCATGCTCAGAATGGGGGAGGAGAGCATGATTGATGAAGGTTACTGTGGCTGCCAAGTAGGCATCCAAACAAAGACCAGACTGCAAGGTCTTTCCCAGCAGAGGGTGTGGGCATGCCAAGTGCAAGGAGCTAGTCCAAGTCTGGGGGAATTCAACTTGGCCCTTCATGAGCAACTCTAGTAGTAAGAGCATAGACATTGCACAAGCAACTTCATATTCACACCCTCTTAGTTTCTCACCCCAGTCCTGTGAAGCAGGCAGGAAATTATTGTTATTCTCAGTTTACAGAGGAGAAAACTGAGCCATAGAGACTTGGAGGGTTTTGCTTAGTTTCACTGGGTTGCCAAATGGTGGTGACAAGCAGGTTGGGGACCAGGGTAAGATTAGTGAAGCACTGATGTTGGGGACCATATATAAGGGCTGCTAAAAACTCAGATGCCTGCAGTCATACTACCATAGTGTCTGATCCAGTCAGATCTCGGAAGCTAAGCAGGGTCAGGCCTGGTTAGTACTTGGATGGGAGACCTTCTGGAAACACCAGGTGCTATAGGCTTAGGAGAAGGACATGGCAACCCACTCCCCCCCCAAAAAAAAGAAAGAATCAGCCATTGAAAACCCGATGAATAGCAGCGAACCACTAAGAATACTGTTTTGCCTGTTGTCTGTAAGGTTGTTATGAGTCAGACCTGACTTGATGGCACCTAACAACAACAACAACAATAAAAACCTCAGAAACTGAAATAAGTAATTTTTTTTTCAGTACTGGGGATGGAACCCAGGGCTTTGTCCTTGCTAGGCAAGCACTGTACCACCAAACCACATACCCAGTTCTTTTCTTAATTTTATTTCAAGACCGGGTCTCACTAACTTGCCTAGGTTGGCCTCAAACTCACCATCCTTCTGCTTTAGCCTCCTGAGCAGCTGGGATTAGAGGTATGTACCACCACATCTAGCTTGAGATAAGTAATATTTTTATGAAATATTTTTTGAAATCAAAACTAATGCAGGGCTGGAAGTATATAGAGCCCTTGCCTAGCTCTATACCCCCAAGGCTGTGCATTTGATCCCCAGCATCACAAAAAATTCCTGCAGCCATAGCCCTGTGGCATCCGATCCCATCAGATCTCCGAAGCTAAGCAGGGTTGGGCCTGGTTAGTACCTGGATGGGAGACCGCCTGGGAACACCAGAAGCTGTAGGCTTGGGAGAAGGACCTGGCAACCCCCTCCCAAAAATCAATCTGCCATTGAAAACCCTATGAACAGCAGAGAAGCACTGACAATAGTGTTTCCCCTGTTGTACAGAGGGTCGC
>VMDO01009200.1:8904-78930 GCA_007922755.1 Pedetes capensis | reverse complement strand
CTCCTCCTTCTTTTTTGCAGTGCTGGAGACTGAACCCAGGGCCTCACACATGGTGAGAAAGCCCTTTACCACTGAGCCACACCCCTATCCCTGAACTGCCTGTTCCTTATTACAATACAAGCCCATGGACACGAAGTACTGAGAGCTATGGAGTCACTAAGAAAGGAATAACAAATTCTATGTGGGAATTCACAGGATGCCCCTGCAGCCAAGATTTTTCAGAATGCCATGCAACTGCTATGCTCACATGGAGATCAAGGCTTGTTAAGTACTAGACCCACCAGGCTGCCAGTAAGCAATATACCCTACTAAGGAAGGAGGTGTGCACAGCTGTTGGTGATGCTGGCTAGAGCTGGGGCAAAGCCAATGTCCCATTTACTCCCCATTGGTTCCCAAGGGAAGGAAAGAGGGGCAATACTCACTGGTGGGCCTCTTGTGCAAGGGTGTTGGGGGGCTTCTACTGCTTGGCCCAGTGGAGGCAACAGTGGCAGGTGATGTGGCTTTTGGGACAGTTTGGTTGCTCTTGGGTCCAGGTCTGAGGGCTGGGGCAGAGGCAGGCTTGGATGGTGAGGTCCGCTTCTCAGGAATCTTTGCTTCTGCAAGGGGCTGGAAATAGGAAAGTGGGAGTAAGAGCTGCAGGTCAGCAATAGCCCCAAAAGACATTCTTAGGAGGGGTGTATATAAGGATTCACCAGAGAAGAGGGGGTACTGTGGGCTTGGCAGCTACTGACAAATAGACCCCTCTGAGCTTTATTTCATTCTCTGGGAAAAGGAGATTAGAATACAGTGTCACTACAGCTTAGCTTTGATAATATGTGATGCTAGGGAATAAAGGATGTGAGGTCACCAAGAGTACAGAGGTGAGAAAGTAGGCCTGATTAACAGAGGGAATGAGGAGCACTGGCCTCCTATCTGGGAAGTGAGTCTCTCCAATGTAGATGCACAGCATTTGGGTCACTCTAGCTCCTCTTATATGCCTGCAGCTGTAGCCCTGTGGCATCCCATCCCGTCAGATCGTGAAAGCTAAGCAGGGTTGGGCCTGGTTGGTACCTGGATGGGAGACCGCCTGGGAACACCAGAAGCTGTAGGTTTGGGAGGAGGACCTGGCAACCCCCTCCCAAAAATCAATCTGCCATTGAAAACCCTATGAACAGCAGAGAGGCACTGACAATAGTGTTTCCCCTGTTGTACACAGGGTCGCTATGAGTCGGATACTGACTCGAAGGCACCTAACAACAACAACAACAACAGCTCCTCTTATATGGAGGCTGGGAATGTCATCTCTAGTAAGGAAGTAAAATCATCAATTTAGCCTGGTTTCTACAGGAAAGAGGATGAAGATGCTTGTTTTGGTAAGCAGACACACCATGTCACTTGAGAGAAGAAGAAAAACCACAGACACATTAGACCTAGCTCTTTTACTCCAAGAGAGTGTGTGATAAAGCAGTGCAGGATGTTGGTGGAGACAAACAGGATGTTGTTCAAATGGAAAGTCAGTTAGGAAGGTGATTAGAAATTAAGGGCTGGCATTTAATCAAATCAAGTCTAACTGCCAATACAGGGTAATACCTGTTTCCACAGATGGAGGTCCTGAGTATGGTATGAAGAATCTGAAGATCAGAATCAGGGGCACTGGTTCTGCTACCAGCTGTCAAGAATGCATTGTAGGATTTTGTGCAGAGAGGTTCCCTTTCTGATTGCTCTAAATTTAAGGACCAAACCAAATCTTCAATATTGTGACTATGACTCAGAACAATCTTGTTGTTGTAAGTTTTATTATTTTTCCAGTAAGAGGAATAATGATAGAATAAGTTAGTAAGTTACTTGGGATACAGATCTTTAAAGGATGTGATATCCATCACTCATCATGTTCTTGGCCTCAGCAAGCTGCAGGACCAGCAGCCTGCCCTTACAACTGTGGTTATTTTGCTGTTTTTCAATTTATATTTTCTCCTCTGCCCGCATCAGAAATTTACTTGTTTTCCTGAATAGGTTTTTCTCCCTCTTTGTCAGCTTTATATCTCTCTACCAAAACAAGGGCAAAAGTGATTTTATTAAAATTTAGCTTTTATCAGTGGCTCAAAATGTTTCTATCTCTTATCTAAAAGACAAATAACAGGAATACTTACAATGCACTTCATCTCTTTCCTCTAGCTCCCTACCTTCCGTATGTAGCCCAGGCTGCCCTTGAACCCATGCTCTTCCTGCCTTTGCCTACTGAGTGCTGGGATTACAAGCATGTGTATGCCCAGCTGTCTTTAGGTCAGCTATCTAAATCTAGATATGCAGTCGAAAAGCTGCATGGCAAAGTAGGTGTAGTGGCACAGGCCAGTAACCCTAGCACTTGGGAGGCTGAGGCAAGAGAATTGATTTGAGGCTAGCCTGGTCTACACAGCAAGTTCCAGGCTAATCTGCACTACACAGTGAGACTCTTTAAAAAACCTAAAGACTCTTTAAAAAACCTAAAAATTACATAAATAAAAGTTGCATGTCAAAAAGCCATAATAAAATACTATTGTAGGGGCTCAAACAGTAGCACCCAAGGTAGCTTCAGGCCCAATCTCCACTCTTCTACTTATTGGCATGGACTTTGTTGTTGTTAGGTGTCGTTGAGTCGGTATCCGACTCATAGCAACCCTGTATACAACAGGGGAAACACTATTGTCAGTGCTTCTCTGCTGTTCATAGGGTTTTCAATGGCAGATTGATTTTTGGGAGGGGGTGGTCAGGTCCTTCTCCCAAGCCTACAGCTTCTGGTGTTCCCAGGCAGTCTCCCATCCAGGTACTAACCAGGCCCGAGTCTGCTTAGCTTCCAAGATCTGATGGGATCGGATGCCACAGGGCTACAGCTGCAGGCGTTTGGCATGGACTTTAGGAAGGCTATTTAAGGTGAAGCTTCCTCAACCAGGAAAGGAATACACTAATATCTATATCTACATCTATATTATGGATGGCTGAATTAAAAGAGTTAATTAATGTCAAGAAGTTAATTAATGTCAAGAAACTAGTACAGTACACTTCACTTTTATTATTGTAGAGTGAAATTTCACTAGACACCTCCCCTTCTTCCCTACATCCTCCTCTTTCTGACCAGGAGCCACTGCTGAATAAGCCTCAGGGAAGACCTTCCATCATGGCTCCAGTTACCTTCCCTCTGCCTTCTTATTCAAATAAAATGCTTTCTAAAGATGCAGAAAAGCAGCCAACTGGGTAAATGAGGCTCAAAGAAAAAGCTTGATATTATTCCTAGGCTATGATAGGATTTCTTAGTTTTTTGGACAGAGTTTCAACCTAGACTACGATTCCTAGGTTCCCTCAGTTTTCTTTACAAGATTAAATTAGAAGGCTGGGCATGGTGACGCACACCTGTAATCCCAGCACTTGGGAGGCGGAGGCAGGAAGATCTATGTTTTAAGGAAGCCTGCACTACATAGTGAGTTCTAGGCCAGCTCTGGCTACATACTAAGATCGTGTCTCAAAAGCACATATATACACATATATACACACATACACACACCATACACCTACTAAGTGATTAAGTTAGGACACTAACATGTTGATATGGGAAACCATTTCCCACTATGAATTTAAAGAGTACCATCAGGTGAACCAAAAGGCCCTTGTTAAGGAAGATAGCTTGTTAAGGAAGTGGTTAAGGAAGGTAGCTACAGACTCTATAGCCTCTACCACCCTCTCCTCCTGGAACAATACTCTAAAGGTAATGCAGCTCTAAATGTAACCAGTTTCTTGGCAGTAAAGATAGTGTGGGTGGCTGGAAAGATGGAAAATATCAGAAGTAGCCCAATGAGAAGTGGCCAAAGGCCAAAAGCAAAGTACGTTGTCACATGATGCTGGAACATGCTGATATCAGCTGTAAGACTTAGTATATTACTAAACTAGTGGGTAGAATTCTCTTCTACAATTGTTTTTGTTTTGTTTTGTTTTGTTTGTGGTACTAGGGATTGAACCCTGGGCCTTATGCATGCTAAGCAAGTGCTTTACCACTAAGCTATATCTTCAGCTTTCTTCTGCACCATGATTAAAGAGAAAAGCAAATAATCCAATTTGACGTGAAAATTACATCAAAAAAGACAATCTGATTAGTAAATAGAGCAGGGGAAAGTAGTTAACAAATGCATAGATAAGGAATAAGGAGTAGATTAGAGAAAGGAGGAGAAAACAAAATATATGGAATTGCCTCCAACCCGGGAAAAGGAAAGATAAAATACAAGGATTTTTAAAGCATCGTTTCCTTTATCCCCTTGTCTTTTCCCAATTCCACCAACCTGAATCCATCATCTGGTAACAGAAAAAGCATATCTGACACTCAGAGGGAGAAATTTTTCCCTGGCACAATATTTGAGTGGCCACTTACCTTTGGCTTCATGTCTCTTGCAGATAGGGTGGAAGGCCTGGCAGTGGCGGCAGCAGGGCGTTTGGGTAGGGCAGCTGGTACTAAGCCTGAAGCAAGGCTCATGGGTTTTTTATTCGACCCACCAGAAGTGGTGGAAGCTGGCTGCTTAGGGAGGGAAGTGGACTGTGTTTTGGCTTTCGATGTTGAAGTCTTTGCAGGTTGAGTGGTGGCCAAAGGCTTTAGGTTGATGGGTTTTTTTGTTTTTGTTTTTAAAGACCAACATCAAACACACAGAAAAGAATAAAAACAAATTAAAAAGTATAAATTGCACAATTCAAAGCAAAATTATAAGCAGTGAGGATTGATGCAACTTAAAAATTAGCATTCCTTTTTTCTGAGCTAAGTAGTGGAATGTCATTACAGTAGAAATAAGAAAAGCTGAACCATTTTTCTTTTTCTTTTTGGTGCTGGGGATTGAATTCAGGGACTCACGCATACTAATCATGCACTCTACACTGAGCTGTATGCCCTCCAGCCATTTGGAATTGTTTTTTTAATGACAAGTGAAACAAATTTTGGTAGTTTGGCCCCTAACATTTAAATTCAGTAATAACTTTAACTTTTGGTGGCTGCAATAATTCTATAAAGAAAATAATGAGCAGGTGATGCAGCCATTATTTCCTGGGTCTTTCTTTCATTTGTTTTTGTATTTTTTTGAGATGGGGTCTCACTATGTTGCCCAGGCTAGCCTCCAAACTCATGGGATTATAGGCATACACCACTTAGCCCTGCTTTTACCTGTATCTTGAGCCAACATCACTGTATCCTATAGTGTGGTACTTGAACTATGATTCATAATAAGTACAAATAAAGATGCAATGCTATAATCCACCTTAAAAATGTGTATTTCTTTCTCATGAACACATATTTCAGAATACTTCTGCAATTGTACTTTTTGTTTTTATGGGAAACAGAAACAACCTCTATGGAACATTTTTATGATATATAAGATAAAAGAGTCAAAAGCAGAAAATTTAACTTTGGCTTAGGCTACTATGGTAAAATGAGAATATACGATATTTTCTAAGCACATTGAAAAGATTCATTAATAGCCCAGAAAAAAGAAATTGCATTTGTGATTCAAGCAATAATAGCAGAAGGTTCTGTTTTTAAAAATTATATCAATAGAATATAATACCATTCCAGCACTTACCTTTGTTTTCTTCTCAGGGCTTGGTGGGAGCTCCTTGTTTGGTGGGGTAGTGATGTCATTTCCGGTCACACTCCCAGCAGTTTTTCCTTCTTCTGGCTTGGCTATTCCTATGGTGAGGGGAGTAGGAATTATTCTAAGCAAATGTGTTTTATACCCATTTTAAAAATGCAAGGTTTAGCAGAGACAGATCACTAACAAGCACTTGGTTCTGAAAGAATCCACAGGACTATGCTGCTGAAATGTGGAAAAGACTCCCAAGTTCTTGCTGTGACAGAGGACAGTTTTAGATTCCAGAGATTCAGGGAGCTTGTCCCTGTAAAAAAGCATTGTGAGTGGGATATGCACCAACAATCAATGGGAGAAAATGGCCCTTAAAGATTGGTTTTGCCTTCCCCTGAGACTAGGAAAGAGGTTCTGTCATACAACCACTAGCTCTCAGAGCACACAGGGACAAAAACCTCTTCTACTAGAGTCTATCTCTTGGAATAAAGGTTGTTGAGAGATGGGGCAACAGCCAGAAGATCATCCAATGTCCTCCCCTTATTTCCTTTCCCTGTAAAGAACCACTATGTGGAGGATGTGAGATTAACCTGCTCTAGTTCTAGCAGTGACCCAGATTTCCAATAGTTCTGAGACCCATGGAACCAGACCTGAGGTGGGAAACAAAGTCACCTGCCTAAGGCAGCAGACTCCTCTCTGTGGAAAGGTTACTCCAGATTTTAATAAGGCTATGCCTGAAAGTATTCAGATACTATGAAATTTGTAACCCTGACGTGAAGGTTTTTTTTTCCTCCTGTTTTTGTTTTTTCTCTTGGAGGTACTTGGGGGTTGAAGCCAGAACCTCACATATACTTTGCAAGTGCTCTACCACTGGACTGCAGCCCTAGTCCATTTTTCATTTTTGTTTAAAATTCTGAGTCATGATCTAAGTTATACAGGCTGCCTCTGGCAGTGAACTTGTGATACTCCTGCTACCACTTCCCAAATTGTTGCGATTAGAGGCATGTGCCATGGTGCCTGGCAGGAAGGCCTTTTTAACTGGCACAAAACCCAGATTCACAAAAGTTAAGTGTGACTAAAGGGGAAAAAAAAATCAATAAAAGTCAAAAGGCAAATGCCAACAGAAAATATTTGAACCTAATATCAAAGATGGAGGGGATGGTGGCTGGGATTTAGCACAGTTGGCAGAGTACTGCTCTGTGCTGAGGCCCACAGTTCAAACCCCAGCACTGTAAAAATGGGAGAAGGATGTGGCAATCCATTCCTGAGGCAACCATGAAAGACAATCAGCCATTGCAAACCCTATGAGGGTCATTATGAGTCAGACTTGACTTGACAGCACTTAACAACAACATCAAAGACAAAGGGTTTATTATATAAATTACATCTATAAACCAACAAACTCTTACAAGGCCAACAACTCATTTAAAAAATCAAAAGAATATGAATACAGTTTATAAAAAATAAATACAAAGGCATTTTGAAAATATGAAAAAATGCCTAATCAGGTATGATAAAAAAAAGAAAATTAAAACTAGATTGGAATGGCATTTTTAACCTAACATATTGTAAAAAAGTCCCACAATTTGACAAAAACAATTGGGAACAAGATGGGGAAATATACTGTTGGTAGGTATGTAAACTGTTATAGCCCACTGACAGGGCAGTCTGCCAATGGCTTTTAAATTACAGGTCCAGATTAATTCGAATCCAGAAATTCAAATTGTACAAATTTATATTAAAGGTATACTTATGCATCTGCAAAAAGGCAAATATGCAAAATTTTACCAGAGAATTATTTCTACAAGTAAAGGACAGAAACAACCTTTTGAAGTTAGTTAAAAACAAGGTACACAACAGTATGTATAACATGACACCATTTGTCTAGTAAAGAAGTAGGGAAAATATACTGTTGCAAGTACATTTGCATATGCATTTTTAAATGAATTTTTAAAAGGATCATGATGAAACAAAATAATGGCATCCTAATTTTTTTGGTGGGAGATAATAGGCAGCCTGAAACTCTCAAGAAGTTGCAAAGACAAGACATGACCTGTACCCTTCACCTAATCTCCTCCATGGTGGACAACCTGTATAACTATAGTAAGTGATCAAAACCAGGGAACTGAAATTGGTAGAATCCACAGAGCTTATTCAGATTTTCCCAATTCTATAGGCACTTATATGTAGGTCTATGCAATTTTGTATAATTTCATGTAATCACCAATACATACAACTTTTCTATCACCAGAGAGTTCCCTCATATTACCTCTTTGTAGACACACCCATGGGCTTCCTTTCCAATCTTTAAGTCTTTGGCAACCACTATACTCTCTATAACTTCCCGCATTACACTGAACAAGAGTTGTGAGAAAAAAACATCCTTGCCTTACTCCCAACCTTAGGGGGAAAGCATGAAGTCTTTTGCTGTAGTTTTTTTGTTTGTTTTTTTAAAGAGATGATGTCTGTGTTGTCCAGCCTACTAGTCCTTAATTTCTGAGCACAAGCAATGTACCTGTCTCAGCCTTCCAAGTAGCTTGAGACTGTGTGTGCCCAGACTACATATGTTGTGCTAGATTTTTTTTTTGTCAAGTTGAGTAAGTTTCCACTTTTTTCCTAGTTTGATGAGTTTCATCATAAATAGGGGTGCATAAATGGGTGCATTTTGTCCAATCATTTTCTGTGTTTATGATTTTCCTTTTGTATACTGATGATATGCTGGGTTACTATTATTTTCATTATTGAACCAGTCTTGCATACCCACAATAAATCTCACTTTGTTGTTGTGTGTAACTCTTTTTCATATATACAAAGGTGTGATTTGCTAATATTTTGTTAGGAATTCTTGCACTGAATTCAGGAATCTATTAATAGACTTTTCTATTTATTTTTCTACTGTATCTGATTTTGATATAGGATAATATTGACCTCATAAAATCAGTTAGGGAGTGTTCCCTCTCTTCTTCCGTTTCCTGGAAGAAAGTGTATAAAATTGGTGTTAATTACTCTTTAAGTTTATGGTAAAATTCCCCAGTGAAACCATCTAGGGCAGACAATTTCTTTTCCTTTTTCAGGAGGTTTCCTCAACCCTGACCTTTTAGGGTGCTGAGGAATGAATTCAGGGCCTCATGCATGCTAAGCAAGTCCTCTCCACTGAGCTACAACCTATTTTAATTTTTTAAGCAATGTTTTGGGCTGGGGATGTTGTTCAGAGGTAGCATGCTTGTCTGGTATGCACAAGGTTTGGGGTTCAACCTCCAGCACACAAAAAAAGAGTGTTTTGGAATGCATGGCTTTGTATAGTTTTCATAGTAGCAGTAGTATATAAAATACATATATCCCATGGGCCCTACTGGCATCAATGTGTTATTACTCTGAGTAAATCTCACTTCCATTTAGGATCCTTTACCCTCTCCATTTTAAAAATAAAATGTCCTATATTTCCTCTTCATAAAATGAACACTAAATCAAAAGTTGTTACGAATTTTGCTTCAATCATGAAATATGGATTATAAACTCAAGAAGAGGATAGTCTATTGTGTTTAGCCCTGTATTTACTCAATCCAGTGTTGTTCTTTCATTTCTGAATATCAAGCTTTCTTCTGTAACAGCTGATCTTTTTAGACAGCTTCCTTTATCAATTCTCTAAGGGTCCATGTACTAGCAACAAATACTCTTAGTTTTTCTTTATCTAAGAATGTCTTTATTTTTTCTTTCATTCCTAGGTCTTTTAGCACTTAGAACACACTGTACTATTTCCTTCTGTCCTCCACAATTTCTGATAAGAAACACACAGGTATTTAAATTGCAGTTTCCCCTACAGGGATCATTTCCCTCTGAATGTTTTTTTAAGATTTTTGTCTTTAGTTTATAAAAGTTATAGCTATCCTGGCATGGTGGTGCACACCTGTAAATCCAGAGACATGGGATACTGAGGCAGGAGGATTATAAATTTGAGGAAATAATTAGACCACCCCAAAATTAAGAAAATGAAAAAGAGGATAGAGGTATAGCTCAGTGGTACAGACCTTGCCTAGCATGTGTGTAGCTCTGTGTTCAACACCTCAGTACTGCCTTCCTGCAAAAGCCACCCAAAGTTAGTACTGATTCTTAAACAGAAGCTTAATTATGAGATGTTTTGGAGTGGATTCTTGGCATTTATCCTACTTGGGATTTGTTCGGTTTCTTGAATCTATATGTTAACATCTTTTGCCAGATTTGGAGAGTTTTTGTCATTATTTCTTTGAATAGTTGCAGAGCAAGTGCTCAGCCACTAGGTTGCATCCCTATCCTCTTTTTTACTTTTTTAATATTGAGACAAGTTCTCCTTAAATTACACAGGCTGACTCTGGCCTCAAACTGTGACGCTCCTGCCTTAGCCTCCTGAATCACTGGTATTATAGACATGTACCACCGTGCCCAGCTTCAGTCTTACAATCTTTCTTCTGCCCTGGGATTCTAATGACACAAATATTAGACTTTTTGTGATTTCCCAAGAGGTCCCTGAGAATTTGTTTTTGTTTTTTTCCCAATGTATTTTCTGTTATTGAGATTGAAATCATCTATTGATCTATCCAAGTTCTCTGATTCTACTTTTCCTTTTGTTGTGCTGGGGATGGAACCAAGGGCCCTGCACATGCTAGGCAAGTGCTTTACTACTGACCTACATCCTCAGTCCCACTTCATTGATTCTTTCTTATCTTTTCCAGTCTACCGGTGCGCCCACCTGACAAGTTTTTACTTTCTATTAATGTATTTTTATATCTATAATTAACATTTTATTATTTTAATAGCTTTGATTGCCCTGCTGAGATTTTCTAGTTTTACATTCTTTTCAACTTGTAATTGCTTCATAAAGCAATTCTTTGATGGCTGCTTTAAAATTCTAATTTTGTACTTTAGCAGGCAGTCACCCTGTTTATATTTGGCATGCAGGTTCTGGCTGCAATTCTAGTGAAAATTTAGTTTTCAGAGCCTTTGCAATGCAATTTTTGACTTGCTGTGTTTCTTCTGGCTCTGCTGAGGCTCTCAATCCCTACTGGTACTGCCTGAAAGAGCTGAAAGCAATTTCCTGGGCCACTGCTTTCCTGGGACACACAGGGTCACTAAGTGGGGACTAAGTAATCATGTACGCACGGGAAGGAAAAACCTTCTCCTGGCCTGTTCTCTCTCTGGCTGCCTAGAGTATGCAGACTTTCTGTTTTGTCTCTACCAGGGCTGCTTTCTGCTGCAAGGGTGAAGTGATGAAGGAAATGTACCCAGGTCTCCTTTCGCCACTGGGTAGTAAGAGCTGCAAGACACCAGGCCTACCCAGGGTTTCATATAGCTGTTATTACACATTAATCAAAAATCTACCCCCACTTTCTTGGTTTGTTTATTTTGTTCTGTAAAATGTTTGAGATGGAAGTGTAAGGAATCCTGATTTGATAGTTGCATAATGGATATATCAACTGAATTATCACTCTGTATCCCACCAATATGTATAATTAAAATACTAATAAAAATGTAAAAAGACATCAGGCCTATAGATGCTAATGGTGATGCCTTCCTGCAGTTGCTGTCAGTGCAGATAGATCAGGCATAAACTCCTGGTAGTTGTGGAGTGCAGAATGAGTAGGCCCTAAAGGGCTCCATCAACACTATACCAAAAAAAAATGAAAAACAAAAAAACCACTATACCTATAGGCAGACTGAGCCCACTATTTGGTATGGGTCGGAAAATAGGGTTCACCACTGGGGTTTTGCTGGGCTTCTCTTTTCCTGGTCCTTTGGCAAGAGAGAAGAGCCTTTTCCTTCTTCCTTCTTTTGTCTGTTTATTGGTAATTCCAGGTGGCAGGTCTTTCCAGTATATGGGAAATACAAAGAAATCTCACTGGGCACTCACTGCACTGTTTTTTCTCAAGTCCTGAGATCTTATTCAGCCTGTCTTCTTTCTACCTTTCAGATCCCTTTATGAAATTCTGTTGAACTAGTCCTAGGGTATTTAAATTGCAATTAAAGGAGAGGGGCAGGAAAAAGTGAGTCAATATCATTTCATCTTGGTAGGAGGTTTTCTAATGTAGAAAAATTTATACTTTTTGATGGTTGAACCATATGTATTTTTAATTAAATATTGAAAAAAAAAATTTTTTTTTTGGTTTTAAAAATGTGAAACCCAACAAATGTGCAAATTTGGTAAAACTGAAGGAAGATCTTACCAAATGTGTGACTTGCTGCTATTGGCTCCAGATCATTATGAATATTTTTCAATAGTAACAGGATTTTCAGTAAACAATATAAACACTTAATGAAAACTTACTGCCAATGCTATATCCATGTAGCACCTCAACCTGTACAAATATACATACCTGTGCATAAGCTGAAATTGCTGCCTCCCCTGGAGGCTACCTCTCATTGACATCTTCCTCCTTTGCCTCAGGGATATATATGGCAGGCAACTGCTAGAGATCACCAGCCAAACATCTCTAGTTTCATAAAAAGATGCCTGAAACATCACTTGTTAACTCTTTCACAAGACTATTCTCTTCTGTTGACCTTTCACACATTTGTATTACTGACAGGCAGGTTAACTTAGGCATTAACAGGCAATATGGAGGAAAAGAGGATTGAAACCGACTCCTGTCATCTGGTCATGATGGATGAAGCCATGTACATCTCTGAGAACACTGGAAGGACATTTTCTAATGGGCCCCACACTCTAATCCAAGCCACCGATCCATTTACAACACAAAGATGCCAGGCTTATGTCACACTGGGTGCCAGAGCTGGGTACCCAGGGCAGATGCCACACTGGGTATGCTCTAATTTGAATAAAATGAGAGGGAACATGCACTCACTTTCTATTATCCTTTTTTCATTTCTTCCTTCATCTCCATTTCTTACCCTTTGCTCTCCTTTTCTTTCTCTAGCAACCATGTGCAAGCCTCTCCCTTCTCTTGGGCCCATCATCTTCTCTAGCTGAGGCACTTTTCCCCTCTAACCTCCTGCTTAACTCTGTTTTCTCTGACTTTACTTCTTCCTGTGAAATAGAAATTTCTTGCACAGACTCACCCAGGGAACCCAGTTTTTGTCAAGTTCCTTTCTAGGTTTACCTAAGCTTCTCCAGGTGGCTTACTCATCTCTGTAATTATTTCTAGATGGTGTACTATCTATACTCTCTACTATAACTTGTGTGTTGGGTGTAAATTTGTATACCGCGTACAAGAACCAGAGTTATGTTGTCAAATTCCCGGACCTGTGCTCCGAATCTGCCTACATGTGCTTCCCACGTATCTCTGGTAACACTACTACCTGCTGGGAAAACTAGGCTCAAAAATCACAGCATTACCCACTCCTCCCCCATACTATATTCACTTTCCAATTCCAGTAATTTTTAGCTCTTCCAGTTCATTCTACCTACTAGGAAGAGGTGAACCTTCCCCTAAAAGACCTTGAGCTATTTTATTTGCTGTCATAGGTATTCACCACAGTTTTTTTGAACGTGGTAGTAAGTAATAAACTTTAAATGTCTCATTGGGGCATCTGAAACTTAGTAAGATTGGGTACCAAAGGACTTTCTAGATGTTTCTCCCATTATTCCTTACCATGAATGTACAAATGGCTTTGGAAAGTTGGCTCCATCTACACTCTCTTCTCTAGAGATGCCAGCAGGTGAATGGAGTAGGTAGGTTTAAATGGCTAAGGCTGGTTAAGAATACAGGATGTGGTGGCACATCCACATAATCTCAGAGTTGGGAGGCAGAGGCAAAAGGATAGCAAGTTTGGAGCCAGAGGCAGCCTGTGCAACTTAGCCAGACTTTGTCTCAAAATACAAAATAGGTTGGGGGTACAGTCTGGTAGTAGAAAACTTGCAAAGTATGTGCAAGACCCTGGATTCAGCTCCCAAGTACTGTAGGGGTGGGAGAAAGGATTGGTTAAGAAGACAATGATATCTCATACACAGTTGACTGCACTCAGCTGGGCCAATAAATTATATTTATTTGCCTACTCGCTACTACACACTAAGACATGGAAACTGTGGTCCAGCAATCTTGGTTCTCTGAGACTATATAGGAACACAAAGCTGGCCATAGAGAGCATCCCATGGCAACCCAATACTGTTCTGAGAGATGTCACAGAAAAAGGCAGTTTCCAAAAGGAAAAAGAACAGAGCATATGCACAGGGCTAAGCAGAGACCCCAAGAAAGAGATATACCCAATAGCTACACAGCCTGACTTTACGTCCTGCAACTAGATTCTTACAGATTCTTCTATATGCTGTCAATAAATACTTCTCTTTGTTTTTTTTTTTTCTTTTTTCTTTTTTTTAAATAAAGTTGAATTCTTCTGAGTGTATTTCTATTCTTTGCAACTGAGTAATCCTTAAGGGAGAGTCCCATAAAGAGCAGTCATTGTTCTTTTATCTAACATGAGCTGTCTAGGCTTTGAATCTTTGCTTATATGAGTTTCTTTGCCTGGAAGGCATTCCCTCTGCCTTGTTAGGAACTCTAGATTTCCAAGGGCCAGCTCAAATGCCACCTCCTCCACAAAGGTTTCATGATTCACCACCCCCTCCCCTAGACCTCAACTAGATGGTATGTAGCTTGAGGACAAGAACAATTTCCAGTGTCTAGAAAGTGACTGGCAAATGGTAGGCATGTTAAATGAACAAATCCTTATATAGTTTATCAACATAGTATTTAGCAGTGTCAACCTTCAGACATTTATCAGGAGAAAGGGTCAGTGGATTTGTTGGTCATCTGGAAGTTTTTTCTATCAACATGAACTTCTATTAGTGTGAACCAGAATAAACCTGTTCTGAAACAAACAAGTCTTCCCTTGTCACCACCCAGCTGGACTTGGTGGTACAAGTCTATAATTCTAGCAACTTGGGAGGCTGAGGAACCATTGTGAATTTGAGCCCAGCCTGAGCAACTTAGTGAGACCCTGTCTCAAAATAAAAAGAGCCTGAGCTATAGCTCAGTTGTAGAGCACTGGCTTAGTATATGTTAGGCTCTAGATTTAATCCCCAGTACAGCAAAAACAAACAAAGTCTTCACTCATTATCATTTATAGGGCACATGACAGGGAATTGAGTGCCTGGGGATCAACAGAAGATGACAGAATCCTGTCCATGAGGAGCTTACAGTTCTGCCACAGCTAGACATACACAACAATTTAGGATACCTAAAGTCTTATGATTCTAGAGTCATGAGAAACAAGAGGGCCTGGTACTGTGAGGTATGCCAGTAATCCCAGTAATTTGGGAGGCTAAGGCAGCAGGATCATGGAGGCCAGAGGCAGCCTGTGCAATTTAGCAAGAATCTCTCAAAATAAAAAATGAAAAAGGACCTGCAGGCACAGCTTGGTAGTACTTGCCTAGCATGTGTGATGCCCTTGGTTGAACCCCCAGCACTGAAAAAAGAAAAAAGAAAGAAGAAAAGAACCCACAGAGGAAATGTGAATCTTCTGTGCAAGTCTCCATTAAAAGAAACAAATTTGCCTGCCTTAAAGGGTCCTGTCCCGTTTACTACTCCCCTAGAAAAGCACTTTTCTTATTTTCAGAGAGAAAAAAAAAGATCAAGAAATTTCATTAAAATGTATTGAAAGGAAGAGAGAAAACAAGCCCCCCAAAGACCATTAAAAAAAAAAAAAAAACACTTTTTAAATCCGCATTAACAACCTTGTGAATCACAGTCCTTTGTGTTCACCAAGCTTTTTTAGACCACCAACAATACCAGCTGTAGCGGGTGGGGGATGGGGATGAGGAAGGAAAGAATGGGCCAGGAAGAGAGACACAAAAGGCAGTCACAAAGACCACAGCACTTAGCTATTTATTAGGTTGCAAGTCTCTCCTCCTTTCTCTGCTTTGTCTTTCTTCTCCTCCCCCTAAATCCTCTCAACACACAAGCAGAAAGAGAAAACTAGCAGCAAGATTGGGTCAAACATGAAAAACAAGAAAAGAATATTAAATAGCCTGCTCTAAAAGGCTCTTTTTCAGCTGGAACAAAAGTAATACATTCTGTAAAGCAAAACGGAAAACAGAGCTTCCACTCAGACTGTGCAAACTTAATGAGAGGAGGTTAATAGCTGATAAACCCATTGTGAATCTAACAAAGTGACAGATATTCAAAGCAAGGAAATCAGTTGCGATTGGATGTTTTACAGCTCAGAAATCATTGGGTTCAAACAAATGGGAACTGAAGGGTGGGAAGATGGGGGATGGGGTGGGCAGGGTGACATGAGGTCAAAGGAGGGGCTCTAATTTTTATGTCCACCACTCCTGACCCCATCCATCACCAACCCAGTCAGCTCACATCCTCAATCCACATTATCTGTCATGCCAGCAGACATTATTCAGTTTGACCAAGCCAGATTCACTTTGTTCTCTTTCTTGCCTCACTGCCAGCAAGCTTCCAACACAAGGGAATTAAGCTTTCCCCAGGCAGTCACACACTCCAGCAGTAACAAGCTGCCTGACGCTCCTGTCGGTAATCTATCATTCTGGCTCTTTCCTTGCTGTCTGCTTGTTCCCCAATGAAGGCAAAATTTAGAAACATACCATCACGTGGGGTCTCTTCACATAGCAACAATGGGGCGATCTGGGTTGCAGTGACCTCAATTTCTTTCTTCCCTGCCAGAGCCGTCTGTCCTGGCTGTTTCTCGCTTCCCTGGCAGACTACAGAGCATAAATCAACTTCTGTTTCACTAATATCTTCCTGTCCCTTTCCCCTGCTGCTTCCTTCAGGAATCTGTTCCAGTTTACTATGGGGATATAACCCAGCAGTGGCGAGTTCCTTCTTTCCAACACTATTGCTGTTGCTAAAGTGGGTCAATTCTTCTTTCTTCTCGGCCACTGGTTCTTCGCAGGCGAAAGGAGGTACCTCTTTAGTAGATAGGATGGGCAGTTCCCTGGGACTCAATTTGCAGCTAGCTGCCTGCTTCTCAGCCACTGTCATGGAGCACCTTATGGCAGAAGCTCCCAGTTTCCTGGGCATCGGGCTTGGCTCTGGGCTAGTGGGGAGAGGCAGCAGACCAAAAGGAAGTTCTCGCACAGGGGGTCCAGGGTACTTATCTGCAAGGTTGACAGCTGGGGGAACTGAGAGATGAGCACATTCAGACAGGGCCCGGCGCATTGCTTTTTTCTGCTGGGGAGATTGGTCAAGCATAGCCTCCTCCTTGGAAGAACTCAATTTCTCTGACTCCTTATTCTGGCATCTGATGTGAGAGCCTGTGTTCAAATATTCCTGAGTGAACTCCACCATAGTGATTGGGGGGATGGCAGTGGGTGAATGGTCAATAGTAGGGGCTGGGTGGGTAATAGCCACCAGCAATGGGGACTCACATTTAAGCTGTCCAGAGTTATCATTCACCACCCCGATCATCGGGCAGTCAGGCGTAAGTCCATTCTTCTCCTTCCCTGGAGTTGCTTCCCTTGAACCCTGGGGGCCCTGAGCCACAGGAAGAAAGCTGGGGTTCCAAAGAGTGGTCTCCTGCTCCTTACCATACTGGATGGGGATGTCAGAAATGTCAGGAAAATACAGATGTGGCTGGCTCTTGGTCTCTAGTCCATTCTTCCCTGCCACCTTCCCCTGAACTATAGTGGCTTTGTTTTTGTCTGGCCCGTCTGTGAGTCCCAGATGGAACTCAGCTGTCTTCTGGTGCACTGAGTTCCCCTCCGAGGGATGGCAGGTTTCTGAAATCACATATCTCCTCTCCAGGTGACCGGAGGTTGCTGGATACTCCTTATCCTGCACTTCAGTGCTGAGTTCTTTGTCTAGCTTCCCCTCAAAAAAGCAGAGCTTGTTCTGCTCCAGGAAGCTGGCATTCTTCTTAAGCCCATCTTTCAGCTGTCCATCCATGCTGACATTCAGTCCGATTTCATTCAGTTTGCCCTCTGTCCTCTGCCACTGGAATCCTGCTTGACCGATTTCTTTTGGGGAGTCCATTAGGCACTCTGCAGGCTTGCCCTTACAGAGCTGGTCGTATGCAGCAGTGAAAGAAGCTGACTGCTTGTCTGAGAGCGACATTGTCTCTTCCACTGCTCTCCCCCTTCTAGCTCCTGGAGCTCTAACACCACCTACGATCACACAGAGCTTGCAGTGACATCACAGCAAGTGCCCAGTATTCATGGTAAAACCCTTCTTTCTCCCAATCCCCTTCTCTTCAAGCAGTTGGGTGCTAAATGTATTTACCAGGTGTGAAAGGAAGAATGAAAGAAAAAGAGAAAGGCAAAGGAAGGAACTGCTGCTTTCTGTATAACCAAATGCCACTGTTAATGTGAGAATGTAGCTTCCTGTTAATTAGTATTTTGTTTAGACCTGCAATTTAAAATACAGAATGGTGCCAATCTAGATACTGAGGATAGTAATTATTTCAGCTTTCACTGACATAGATACATGTGTACCCACACATTCACTTATCTGATACTATGTCTACCCTTCCACATTCACCCACTCAAAAAACTATTTTAAAAATAAGCAAGACTCATTTGCCAATCCCCAGCTATAACCCCTGACGAATAATGATTCCAGGAAATCAAAATTTCACTTAAAAAAGAAAACACCTTAATGTAATATCAAAATTGCAGGCATTCATTTCTTAGAGGAAGAGTGGATTTGCTGTCATAGCAACTTATCAAATTTACTTGAAAACTGACTTGGGTGGGGTCCCTAAAACCCTATGAGAGCTCTGCAGGGAGCTCTACACCACAGAATAAGTTAATAAAAGGTTCATTTAAAGACATTGGTGAACAGGGCTTTGGGGACTATTCCAAGTATAAAATACTTACATTATTGGACCCTTGTCCAATTATAAAACATCTGAGTTGTGCTTTTACTCCTGTCCCTGCTCCCCCTTGTTTCCTTGCAGGAGCTAAGTCATTCCCTCCTGTAGCAGCCCTGCTCTTTCCAACCTACTGATTGCTTAGGGACTGTGCAAACACACTAAAGACAACTCCTCTGACCTCTGGAATTTAGGGACCAGTCTATGGCTTGGAGTTGTGTCCACTGCCCCTATTTAGTGCAGCATGGTCTTTTGCTGTTCTAGGCTTTGAGCTTACAAACTGCCCATTCAGGACTGAGTAATCCATAAAACACAATTTTTGATAAAATATTATACTGTAAGGATAAGCTGGTTTTTGTTATCTAGCCATAAGTCACTACCTGTACTAATGATAGGCAAGTTAGTTGAGGCATTACTGGGCAACATGGAGGAAACAGGGATTGAAAGTGACTCTTGCCATTAGCCCAGCCTCTGAGGACACTGGATGGACATTTTCGAATGGGCCCCATACTAATCCAAGCCATTGATCCATTTACAAAACAAAGGCTGCAATCTCAAGTCACACTAGGTGCACAGAGCTGGGTGCCAGGGTTGATGTCACACTGGGTATGCCCTACTTTGGATAAAACTAGGAGAAACATGTGCCCGCTCTTTCTTTTTTTTCCTGCCCACTTCTTGTCCTTTGTGCTTCTCTTCTTTCTCTACCAACCACATGTACACCTCTACCTTATCTTGGAATCACCATCTTCTCTGTCTGTCCAAGGTATTTTTCCATCTAGAAGCCTGCTTAATTCTGTTCTTTCTGTCTCTGCCTTTCCCTGGGAAATAGAAATATCCTTCTGCAGATTTATCCAGGAGACCCAGTTTATTTCAAGTTTCTTTCCAGGTTTATCTAAGCTTCTCCAGGTGCCTCAATCTTCTCTGTAACTATTTGTTAGTGGTGTACTATCTTTTAATAAACCTTACCTATACTCTATACTGTAACTTCTGTGTCAGGTATAAATTCACTTATATGCTGGATACAAGGACCAGGGTTATGTTGTCAAATTCCCCAACGCAAGCTCTGGACTTGCCTCTCTGTGCTTCCCGCTAATCTCTGGTAACACTAACACAGGACATTGTGAAATATGCTATTAAGAATCCAAGGAGAGCCAGGCATGGTGGTGCATGCCCGTAATCCCAGGAATCAGGAGGCTGAGGCAGGAATATTGCCAGCCTGGGTTACATAGTGAGTTCTAAGACAGCTTGGACTACTCAGCAAGATCCTGTCTCCAAAAAAAAAAAAGAATCGAAGGAATATTTTTTTCCAAGAGTAAGAAAGAAAGAAAAGTGGTGGCACATGCTTATAGCCCCAGCAAGACCCCATCTTTAAAAAAGCAAAAGTTTAATTTGTTTTTTTTTCAAAGCCATCTGCCATCAATTGCAATGATTTGGTTACAGTTTAAAATAATATACTTTGGGGAGGGGGCAAGTAAAGACTGTTCCATCTTTGGTCTAAAATATGGAGTGATTCCTAAGGCCCAGCTCAGGAAAACTTACCTGGAGCCTCTTTTTCCGAGACTTCTCTGCTATTCATATCATTCTCATAATTTATTCCAAATTCCCAACTAGAGTAGGCAACCAATCTCACATGCCATTTGCATAAGAACCTGACAGCACTATGTTCATGGTTAAAAGTGACAGTGAGGCAAAGCTTTCAAAAAAGAGGAATTTCCATTTAAATTCTGTCCTGACCTTGAACTGAGCTTCATACACATCTCTACTTCTGCTTCACCTTAGTTTTGTAGGAATACATGACAAAGCACAATAAAGGTTCACTGGCAAGGAACCAGATCTATGCATCTTATGCAAAGCTCTTGTTAAGGAAAAAGAAGTGAGACTGTGTAAGGAAATGAAGGAGGTGCCAGGAGGACACCTAATTAATTCTAATTAATAAGAGGAAAAAACAAGAGGAGGGTCTTGGGTACAGAAAGGCCCTAGAAATGAAATGCAGTTGAATTCTGGCTTAATAAAGTAAAAGCTTTTTTTATACATATATTATAGCTGAGTGATATAATTTAAGTATGTACAATAGGTAAGGAAAATTATGAAATCCTGAGGGAAGGTATCGTATTAACACAGTACATTTCAAATATATTAGAGACAAAAGTTTGGAAACTACAACAGAAATTAGGTAGGGCTCAACAACCTGACCCACTCAAACACTATACCCCTTCAATTTACTGACACTATCTTTGGTTTGTGGGGGGAAAAAATACAGCTTGGAGTCAGAAGACCCAATTGTCAAAACTCTATGCCACTTAATAGTTTTTGAGCAATTCATTGAACCATTCCCAGCTTCAGTTTTTTCACCTACAAAGTGACAAAATGAGGGGAATTGTTTTTGGCTTTTCTTTCTTTCTCCTACTCTCCCTGCCCCCGCATGCCAGGCAGTACTGAGAGGTTGAACCAAAGGCCTTACAAATACTTTGCAAGCACCCTACCACTGGGTTGCTCTCCAACCCTTTTTTTATTTTTTACCTTGAGATGGGGTCTTGCTAAATCATGAAGGCTGCTTCTGGTCTCAAACTCCTGATCTTCCTGCTTTATCCCTACAAATTACTGAGATTATAGGCAGGAGCCACTGTGCTCAGAAATGAGGGGAATCTTTTCTTTCTTCTTTCTTCCATTGTGCGTGTGTGTGTGTGTGTGTGTGTGTGTGTCTGGGCATTGATTCCAGGGCCTCACACCTGCTGGGCAAATGTTCTACCACTAAGCTACATCCTCAGCCCAATGAGGGGAATCTTTAAGGGATCTTCCATTTTTATAGTTTTAACACTCTAATATCTCGGTTTGAAACATACATTCAAAGAATCACAGGCTGGCTGTAATCTCCAACTCACAGTATGATTTTAATTTAGGGTTCTAGTGCCCAGTATGTTCAGTAACCCTCCAACCTCGTGACAAGGTATTGCCTGAAGGCAGAGGTATGATTGAAGAATGTAGCAATATATGGAAACAAAGTGGCAGTTTGACTTTGCCCTCATATTTTGAAATGGTAGAAAATATCTAGGTAAAGAATAAGCATGAACAATTGCTCCTTAGAGCCAATTATTTTTAGTTTTAGCCAGTCTACCTTGATTTTCCCCACTAGTCCAAAAACCAAGCATACATCTCTAATCCCAGCACTCTGGAGACAGAGACAGGAGGATTGTGAGTTCAAGGACAGCATGAGCTATACAGTAAGAGCCTGAATCAATAAACCAAAACATCTCACATACCCTGTCTTAATGGTCCCATCTACAAATAGCAGATTGCAAAGTGTGAATCAGCCAAAATACAAGGAATAGAACCCAGGAGAATGAAGCTAGGCAGTTACAATGGAGCATATGTTCCATAGTACACTATGTAGGCCAGCAATGTGGTGAACCTGAAAGATAGTGATGGGTAGCTGGGTGTGGTGGTGCACGCCTGTAATCCCAGTGGCTTGGGAGGCGGAGCCAGGAGGATCGCAAGTTCAAGACCAGAGGAAGTCTGCGTAACTTAGCGAGACCCTGTCTCAGAAAGTAAAGAAAAAAATAAAAGGGCTGGAGGTGCAGCTCAGTGGTCCAGCACTTGCAAAGCATGCAGGCGTGAGGCCCCAGGATCAACCCCCAGTACCACCAAAAAAAAAAAAAAAAAAAAAAAAAGATAGTGATGGTTCACGAGCATCTGGCCACTGAGCCAAGAGAGGCCTCAGAGTTACAAGGCTTAAGACATAAGAGACCTTGAAGACCCAACTGGGGAGTCAAGGCTGAGAAGTTAAAGCAACAGCCAAGAGGTGAGGCCTCGAGGCACTTTGTTAGCCAGATGCTCATGCATACAGGTAAGCTTGGTCACCTAGGGGTCTGCGTACAATAGCAGACCAAAAGGAATTATGGAGTTGACCTCAGATTCCACTCTTCATGTTAAGTGTCAGAATGAGGGAAGATGTATAAAAAGCATTTAACAAGGCAGAAACACAGAATGTATTCACTGATGTTATTGTTAGGTGCTGTTGAGTCAGATCCAACTCATAGCAGCTCTAAGTATAGCAGAATGAAACACAACCCAATAGTATGCCATGCACACAATCTTTTTGCTTGAGTCTATTGTTGCAGCCAGTATGTTTCTTCTCATTCTGAGTTCTGCCACATCAGCAAAGAGAGATTGCAGGGGCTCTACTTCATTCCTGCAATTAAAGTTGGCTCTACTTTGAGGTGTCAACTCTTCCAGTTGTTTCCTGAATGCCTTCCAGCCTGGGGGCCTCCTTCTCCCTAGTCTGTCTTAGTCTGGAAGCTCAGCTGAAACCTGTCCACCATGGGCAGCACTGCTGGTATCTGAAATACCAGTGACATAGCTTTCAGCATCACAGCAACATGCAAGCCCCCACAGCACAACAAGCTAATAGACATGTGGAGGATCCACTGATACTAGCTTTAAGAACAAAACAACTAAGAAAATGAATTTATATATGAAGTAAGTTTTCCCTCTCTCAATAGGGATTTTTTTTTTTCTTTGAAACAGGGTCTCCATAGACCAAGCTGGCCTTTAATTTGACATCCTCCTGTCTCAGCATCCTGAGTGCTATAATTACAGGAATATACCATCATGCCTAGCTCAATAAGGAGTTTGATGTCAAATAATGAAGCCTGAGCTCTTTGGACTAGAGAACTGCTGCACTCTGATAAAGAAGTTGACAGCGCGGTGGCACACACCTATGCCTGCAGTACTCAGGAGGTGAGGACAGGAGGATTCAGAGTTTGATGCCAGCCTGTGTAACATACTGAGATCATCTCCAAAAACAAAAACAAAAACAAAAAAAGAAAAAGAAAAAAAGGTGGACAAACCAACCAACCATCATCACCTATAAGAGATACCATATAAGCCCTAATCTCAACCACTAATTACTACAAAAGACAAATATAAAAAACTAAATCTTGGCCAGGCGTGGTGGCGCATGCCTGTAATCCCAGCGGCTTGGGAGGTGGAGACAGAAGGATCGCAAGTTCGAGACCAGAGGAAGTCTGCGTAACTTAGAGAGACCCTGTCTCAAAAAGTTAAAAAAAAAGGGGGGGGGGGAGGGCTGGGGGTGCAGCTCAGTGGTCCAGCACTTGCAAAGCATGCAAGCACGGGGCCCTGGGTTCAACCCCTAGTACTGCAAACAAAACAAAACAAAACAAAACAAAAAACCCACTAAATCTCAAAACCTGAGGAATTGCCTAAGGAAGATAACATCTCATTTGCTCTGAATCCCTTCCAGGAAAATCAGTATTGTAAGGACACCAAAGTATGAGTATAGGGCAGAATCAGAATGGTAGAACTCCTGTAACCCAATCCCCTCAATACCGAGAAGCAAAATTGGGTCCAGAGAGAGAAAACTAAAGTGGTTTGCCCAAGATAAAATGGAGAAAATTTAATGGAAAAGTCTCATAGAAGATGCCTTGTTTCTACCAGTCTCCTTATACCATTGAGCAAAACTTTTTAATTGTATTTACTGGATGACACATCTTTACATGTATTTTTCCCCCCTGGTGCTGGGGATCAAACCTAGGGCCCTGTGACACCTAGACAAATACTCTACCACTGAGCTACATCCAGCCTGACCCCAACTGTTTGTCTGTTTGTGAGATGGGGTCTTGCTATATAGCCTAGGCTGGCCTTGAACTCGCCATCCTCCTATATCACCCTCTGAAGTGCTGGAATCATAGGCATGTACCAGCATGCTTGTCTACAGCCATACCACCATGGCATCCAATCTTGTCAGATCTTGGAAGCTAAGCAGGGTCAGGCCTGGTTAGTATTTTGATGAGAGACCACCTGGGAATACCAGGTGCTGTAGGCTTGGGAGAAGGACCCAAAATAATTATCCATCAAAAACCTTATGAAATAGCTGAAAAGTGACAATAGTGCTGGGCATGGGATGGTATTAATATTTCGTTCTGTTGTACAAAGAGTTGGACTCAACTTGATAGCACCTAACAACCAACACCACTACACCTGGCTCCAATTCTCCATTTTAATGTTTCTTTCTCTCTCTCTTCTCTTCTTTCTTTTCCTTCCCTCTCTTTTCTTTTCTCTCCCTCCCTCCTCCCCTCTCCTTTCTTCCTCCCTTCCGTCCTTCCTTCCTTCTTCCCTTCCTCCCTTCTTTCCTTCCTTCCCCTCTCTCTCCCTCATCATCCTCTGTCCCTCAGTGCTGGGGGCAGTTTGAATCCAAGTCCACACACATGCTAGGCAAGTGCTTTACCACTGAGCTGCAACGTTAGCCCCATTTTTTATTTTTTGTTTTGAAATAGGGTACTGCTAAGTTGCACAGGCTGACTCTGGTCGCAAACTCACTATCCTCCTGCCTCAGTCTCCTCAGTTGCTGAGATTATAGGCATGAACCACAGTGCACAGCTAATGTTTCTTTTTTGATCAGTAAAAAAAAGTATTTCAAGATTTAATATGCAATGGTAATTTTCTTGTGATTAATAAAAAGATCTCAAATTAACATACAGTGTGCACACAAGTGTGTACACATGTATGTGTGTTTGGGGACCAAAAGCAAGGTTGAAATAAAGGGGAAAAAAAGGAAAGCATTTGGTTTCAGTGTTTATACTTTAAGCATGGTCTTGTTTTAATTCTGAATGGAATGAGTAAGGTGTGAGTGACTTATTCCTTAGCAATCTTCAGTTACTATTTTACATTCTCAAGAGATTGCAAATTTGTCTTAATGTCCTTCTATAGCACCCAGCACTGACAGCATTCCTTCACGTTGCTTATAAGGAGGCAGTCAGGGTCTATTTCATATAGAAGAAACTGGAGACTCAGAGGCTTCTACAGATGGGGAGGGCCAGAGTGGCTCATAATTAGGTACACTACTGCTTTTGCAATGCATACTGAGTAAGAGATCACATGGAACAATAATTAATGGCTCTATTCATCTCCAAATGAAGTGAATGCTACCTGGATAGCAAATGAGGAGGAAAACCTGGTATAGAATAATTTGCTAAAACTTGAGGATAGCCAGGACAGAGTCACACACCAATTTAGAATCTAACATAATCTAGTCCAGGAATACATATTCATGCAAAGCAAAGAGCTTCAGCAAGGAACTCAAACCTCCCCAGGCACAGTAACATTACACAAAGCCAGTGAGCCTGCTTTGTACTTAAGATCCAGAGGACTTCTAGACTCTGCTGACACTGGGATTCCTTGCCTCCAGGATCTATTCATACTCATTCAGAACTCACTTAAATGCTCTCTGTCAAGTCTCCCAGACTCCCTCTTTCCAAGTAAGGCCTTCATGGTTTCAAGAAAGTTACCTTCCTAGGATTTGAAAAGTACAAGGGTATCTTTTATTTACATCCCTTTCCTGGGAGCTTCTAAAGGACAGGAATGTGACCTGTCCGTTTCTGCCACCTGAATGACCAGCACACTACCTGACAAAGAGTAAACAGGCTCTCATAAAAGATCCGCTCAGTGGAAAGACAGATGCAATCTTTTTACATTGCCTTTGTATCATTTAAGTGTTCTTCCCTTAAAGTGGCCTTCAGTTCTGGTGATTTGGAATGAAGAGGTTGTTCCATGTCATTCTGTTTAAAGCCCAGTGAAAGTGCATGGATTTCTGTGTCTAGTCAGAAGGTGGGTCCTATGTCTCTTTTATCAGACATGTCAAGCCTCCAAGGGCTTTCACACCATTTCTGATCCCACCACATGTACTGGCAGATGTTTCTGTTTTTGCCTTGTGCCTGGAGCTAGTGTGTAACCTGTTCAGGGCCTTGGTTTTTGTATGCTCTATGACTGATTTCTCTGTATTCTTTCTTATCAGTTACCAAGGCAACACTAACTTCCAGACTGACCAACTGTTCAGTTATTGTCTCCAGGAAACAATTCTAATAAATTATCATTATAATGAAAGTCAATAATTTTACTAATTACAATGACTGATGACATTCCATACTAATAGAAACTGTAGAAACAGTAATAGAAACTGAAGGTTGAGAAGTTACAATCTGTTTTCTTACCTAAAATAAATGATGGTTGTGTCATGCATATATGGAAAACCATTTCAAAACCATGTTCTGCTGAATTTTAGAAACATTTCTTACCACATGTTCAACCCCCCCAAAAAATCCTGATTCTCTCTGATTAACTTTCAAAAGACAGGACACAAACCAAATGAAAAAATTGAAGTTAGTAATTTGATTTATGTGAACCCCAAAGCATTAAAACACTTCCAGTGTTTTAGGTGAAAAATCCTCCAAGAAGTACAAATTGGAAATTCCAGGCCTTTTTTCTCCAACACACAGCACTGACCTTCTAATGGTCTGCTCCAAAAGAAAAGAAAATCATCAGCTAAAGCTAGGTAAAATACAACTCCATCCCCTAATTATTTCCAGCATAAATGTAAGATCCCTTGGCTATGGAGGTACGCAAGACCCCCCAGGAGCCTTTACAAGTTTATCTTCTTTGCCCTAATCTCATCCCCTAATCTCATCTCAAAAGGCTTCATAGATCTCATCGTTTCCCAGTTGAATTATATGCCAGTCACATCACAATGTTTGCTATTCCTCAACTTTTCCATGCAACTGCACATCACTATGCCATTACACAGGCTATACCCTAGAATGCTTCACTCCACTTTGCTCAGCAAATTCCCAGGTAAAGTTCCAGGCCCTCTCATACTCTGGAACCTGTTGCTCTCCTATGAGGGCTCAGTCCCTTTCTATTCTTTATTCTCATAGCACATAGCTCATACTTCTCTAACTAGATTAAACTCTCACTGGAGTAAAATCGTCTGTTTATATCTTTATCTCCCTACTCTGGAATCCTTGAAGAGGAGAGAATGTTTTACTTCTTTTTCCTTTCCTTTCCTTTTCTTTTTTTTAAAGCAGGGTCTCAATGTGTAACCTAGGCTGGCCTGGAACTCACTGGATAGACCAGGCTGGCATTGAACTTCCATTAATCCTCCTGCCTCAGCCTCCAGAGAGCTGGGATTACAGACAAGAGCCACCATGCCCGGCTTGAGAAAGTGTTTTATTATCTACTTTTAGATAGTGGGAATAACCTCACTTGGTATCTGTTGAATGAGTGAAGGAATGAACTCAATACCAAAAAGTCCAAATCATGTTGCAAGCCCACTATTTGCAAAGCAATAGACAAAAGGGGCAAGCTTCATACAACAATTAGGTTTTGTTTAAATTTATACAAATTCCTACCATTGCTGAACAGTTAAGGAGTAACAATCTCAATCCTTTCACACGAGATGACTTGCCTTCCTTCAGTGAGGTGTCAAGGGCAAAAATAAGAAAGTCTCCTTTACTGTTATTTCACGTTTTAAAGGAGTGAATAATATGTACAACACGGAAATTCAGAAGTGAAATTGTTTATCATTTGTTTCCCAAATCTCTCAATGCTTTTTTAGCCAGAAGGTAAAAGTTAAGGGTGAGAGAATATGAAGGGAAGAACTGATGGGCTGTGCAGACCCTCAACCTATTCTCCCAACCCCCTGAAAAACCTGTCTCAACCTGTTCTCCCAGCCCCCTGCTTAATTTGTCTTCTTCTTGAAAAGAGGCTATGTGCGCCGGCGCGGTGGCGCCTGCCTGTAATCCCAGTGGCTAGGGAGGCGGAGGTGGGAGGATCTCAAGTTGGAGACCAGAGGTAGTTGGTGTAATTTAGCAAGACCCTGTATCAAAAATTAAAAAAAAAAAAAAAAAAAAAAAAGGGCTTGGGACGCAGCTCAGTGGTCCAGCACTTGCAAAGCATGCAGGCGTGAGGCCCTGGGTTCAAGCCCCAGTACCGCAAAAAAAAAAAAAAAAAAAAAAAGAGGCTATGCAAAAGCTGCAAGATTAATAGATGTTCTTGCTGGTTGGTTTCATGTAGGCCTGCCATGCCCAGTAACCATGGCTCAATAACCAGGAACTGGAAGAAACACAGAAGTTCACCCAGGTGGTGGTTCCCACCACAAGGGGCCAGTTTAGGGACTGCTGAGCAGATATAAGGCTATGCTAAGCACTCGCCCCCTCCCTTTAGCCATTGAGACTTTCCACTGGCCTCCCCCTTTCCCTCTAAAACCCAATTAAAGCTCTTCCTTTCCTCTTACTTGGGGTTGATGCCAATGTTCATTGCCAGCCTTGACCTGCTCATACCTAGCTTAATTAGCTTCACATTTGGCCTCTCAGGCCTGCTTTCAGTTTGCCACTGCTGGGACCCTAAAAAGAGCCCTAAACAAGAATCTTTGTTTAAAAGTAGGGTATCAGGAGGCTAAACATATAGCTCTGTGACAGAGAACGTGCCCAGCTTATGTGTAGGCTCTGAGTTCCATTCCCAGCACAGTAAATATAAAAACTAGGATAGTAGGTCAGTCATAGAATGTATGTGCATGAGGCCTTGGGTTCAATCCTCAGCAGCCCCCACCCCAAATAGATGCATAAATAAATGTAAGTGGGATAACTAATAGTCTGAGCCAATACTCAATAAAATGTTTAGGTGTGGAGTGGGTGTGGTAGCACACGCCTGTAATCCCAGAAATTTGAGAGGCAGAGGCAGGAGGATAACAAGTTTGAGGCCAGAGGCAGCCTGTGTCAATTAGTGAGACCTTGACTCAAAATAAGAAATGGGATGGGGCTGCAGCCCAGTGATAGAGCACTTGTGAAACATGTGCAAGGCCCTGGATTTAACCATCAAGTACTGCCTCTCCCACCCACCCCACCCCCGCCTGAAAAAAAAGTTTATTTTTTTTAATGTTCTTTCGAACACTCAAGGTAATAGTAGCACTGATCACACAGTACTGCTTTTTGAATGTGAAAAGAATTCAGAATACTGTTGTTAATATAATAAATTTCAATAAATGGTAGATATTTTTAGCTGTGTGGCATTCAGAATTCTGGTAAATTTTATTAACATGCTAGTAAGAAAAAAGAATGAGAGGGCAAATGAGGAAAAACTATGAGGAAAGGAACTTCATAAAGGGCATTCAAGAAAAGACATTATCAAATGAGTACTTTTCCAGTTGTAAAATAGTAGCAACTTGTAAGATTACAAATGATTTTTTTTTTTTTATCTGCTGAGCACATTTTATTTATATACAAGGGCCTAGAAGCTGTTAGGATTCTGGGTTTATAAATTACTTCAAGTTTTACACCAAGAGAATTTCCCACCATAAACTCACATTCCCAGCTGCTGGAAGACAGTTGATTAGCTCAAGCAAACTGAGGAAAAATAAAATATAAAAGGGAGAGCAGTCTTCAGTACAGCAAAGGAAGAGCCTAACTTTCCTGTTCACAGTAAGCCACCCCAAGTGCACTGTCACTCACAGCTCTTCTTGGTTTCCAGGGGAATAATTAACAAGGAGCAGAAAATAGAATCCAGTATGGAATGTCTTTTTGTTTTTTCCTTTAGTTTGTTTGTTTGTTTGTTTTTGTGGTACTGGGGAGCTGAACCAAGGGCCTCCCACATATTTTACAAGTGCTCTACCATTGAGCTGCACCCCCGGCCCATTTTTTAATTTATTTTTTGGTGGTATCAGGGAGTTGAACCCAGGGCCTAATTATTCCCCTGGAAACCAAGAAGAGCTGTGAGTGACAGTGCACTTGGGATGGCTTACTGTGAACAGGAAAGTTAGGCTCTTCCTTTGCTGTACTGAAGACTGCTCTCCCTTTTATCTTGCTTCATTTATTTTTCCTCAGTTTGCTTGAGCTAATCAACTGTCTTCCAGCAGCTGGGAATGTGAGTTTATGGTGGGAAATCAAATATTGAAAACTCTTTCTCTCTCCCTTTCTCTCTCTCTGACAAGAAATACTTGTAAACTCTTTACCACTGAGCTGTACCACCACCACCTCCATTTTTTATCTGAGACAGGGTCTCGCTAAATTATGTAGATTGTCTCTGGCCTCAATTTGCGATCCTCCTGCCTCTGTCTCCCAGTTGCTGGGATTATAGACCTGTGTCACCACTCCCAGATGGAATGTCCTTTCAAACTTGTGCTTCCCTTCCCAATTGCAAAAAGACAGTTCCACAAGAAGTTCTTTTCTGACAAATTGAGTTCAGATTTTCTAAAGTATCTCATTAATCTTTTCTGCATAGATCATGCCTAGAACATGTGTAAAGAAACCTTCTACTAAAGTTTCCCTAAACTTGAGGGTAGCATGAAAATATAACAGGGGAGGAAACAGTAGGCTAGAAAAGACCTTAACAATATAATCATTTTCCCTATTTCTAAATAGAATAAGATCAGCACAAGAAAGATCATTTAAAAAATGTCCTTAGGCATCACATATATGTAAAGTTCTATGCTAGAAATAAAAAGACTACATGAATAAATCAAACAGACTGTGTGGAGAAATGCTACACAGAGTCAAAAGACCTAAATTCTTTGAATTTAGGACCTCATGCATACTTTGCAAGGGCTCTTCCACTGAGCTGTACCTCCAGGTCCATTTTTATTTTTTAACTTGAGACATGGTCTTGCTAAATTACATAGGCTGCCTCTGGTCTCAAACCTGCGATTCTCCTGCCCCCACCACCAGAGTCACTGGGATTCCAGGTGTATACCACCACGCCGAGCAAAAGACCTAAATTCTAAACCTAAATTAATCTTTGACTCACATTTTTATGTCCTCATGATGTGTCTTTACTTCTCCAGGCTGGAAGAGTTTAGGGAATACTTAAGATACTAAAGTAAAAATATATAGTTGCTAATTGTCAACCTTCATTTTTTTCTTTAGGAATACCTAAAACTTCCGTAAAGTTCTTCTGAGGCAAGAATGAACAGAGCATGAGCCTGAGAGTCAAAAGGCCTTGGCTTCAAATTCTAGCTGTGCCACTTCCTTTTTTTTTTTTTTTTTAATTCAGTACTTGGGAGTTGAACCTAGGGTCTTGCATATACTTTGCAAGTGCTCTACTACTGGGCTGCACTCTCAGTTCACTTTTTTATTTTTTATTTTGAGTCAAGTCACACAGCCTGCCTCTGGCCTCAAAACTACTGACCCTCCTGGGTCTGCTATCCAAGTGGCTGGGATTGTAGGTGTGAGCCACCATGATTTGCTGAGAGAATATTTTAATGTAAAGGGAAGTTTGTCAGAGAGAGAGAGAAAGGGAGAGAGAAAGAGAGAATATTAATGAATTTACTTCCTATGAATAGCCAGACACATAATATTCACTCGGTGTATGGTGTTGTTCTTGTTAGGTGCCTGCCATTGAGTCGTGTCCAACTCATAGCAAACCTCATGGGCTTTTCAACGGCTGATTGTTTTGGGTTTGCCTCGGGAGTGGATTGCTATACTCAATGTATAGAAAGTGCTATTATTTTTATTAATACTACTAATATCTTTACTAATCAAATATTGAAAAGCATGGGTAATATCATTTGACCACAGGACAAATAAGGACAAGATAGGTGAGAATGAGTGGTAATCTAAGGGCAGGATATTAACATAAATCACTCAAAGCGAGCAACACAGATAAAATTTAATAAAGACAAGTCTAATATCAGTCATGGATAATACATCGGAACCTATATAAACCAACGGTAGATGGCTATAAGGGGCTATCATGCCTAGTCCCTTATCACAAATCTCTTCACTCCCTATTCCATTAGTATTCTGTCTCAGAGCCCCACATCCATCTGAAGCTCTGTACTTGCACATTCACTTGCTTCTTAGAGAGATATATACATCTACATGAAGAATGCATCAAAATACTAGTAATAGATTAACACTTGAAAAGATGAAAATATTATGGTGAAGAATAGAAAAACTCAATATACAAAATATCAAATATACCTGAGATAATTTAGAAATGTAATGATTCCAAGAAAAACATTGATGAGTTATTATTCTTAATATTACAAAATAATAAACACCAACTCTCAAACCTATATGTTCCAATAAGCAATAGTAATCAGGACAACTGTGCAAAAGAGCAACAGGGCAAGGGGTGGTACTTGCCTTATTACATATTAAAATATGAGCTACATTGTGCTACTGAAGCCCAAATGGAGGACAGATCAGTAGATCATCAAAAATTCCAGAAATAAGCTGGGCGTGGTGGCACACGCCTATAATCCCAGCGGCTGGGGAGGCAGAGGCAGGAGAATCGCAAGTTCGAGACCAGAGGCAGTCTGCATAACTTAGCGAGACCCTGCCTCAAAAAAAAGTAAAAAAATGGGCTGAGGGTGCAGGTCAGTGCTCTAGCACCTGCAGAGCATGCAAGCGCGAGGCCCTGGGTTCAACCCTCAGTACAAAAAAAAAAAAATCCAGAAATATAGAAAGCATGATAAAGGTGACATTTCAGTAGGAGACAGATTATACAAGATATAATAGGATGGCCAAGTAACCCTATCTAACATCTTATAAACAAAACATACAAAAAGGAAAACTCAGCCAGACATGGTGGCTCATGTCTATAATCCCAGCACTTGGGAGGCTAAGGGAGGAGGAGCACTGTGAATTCAAGGCCAGTCTGGGCTGCACAGCAAGACTCAGTTTCAAACAACTCCAAAAAACAAAAAACAAAACCCACAAACAAACAAGCAAATTCTAGATTGATGAAGGACTCAAAAGTTCAGTTAAAAATTAATAGGAGGCTGGGTGAGGTGGTACACGCCTGTAATCGCAGCATTGAGGAGGTGGAGGCAGAAGGATTGCGAGTTTGAGGCTAGAGGCAGCCTATGGAACTTAGTGAGACCCTGACTCAAAATAAAAAATAAAAAATGGACTGAGAGTCAGCCCAGTAGTAGAGTACTTGCAGAGATGTGTGAGGCCCTGGGTTCAACTCCCAAATACTGCCAAACAACAAACAAACAACCCACTAATAGAAGGAAAGAGAAAATATTTTCCTAAATTCCAAATGAAGATGGGTTTTACAAAGATGGCAAAAAGCAATCATTAACTAAATACATCATAAGTAATTTTTCATCTATCAGATCAGAACACATAACAGGCACACAAAAAATCACATAAGTAGAGAAAGGGGAACAGGACCTCATCTGTGTTGAAGGCAAAAGTGGAACTCTGGGACATGTCTGTGGCCCTATGCGAAGCAATGTACTAACACTTTTCAAAATTATAAGTGCATTTTCTTCAAACCAGAGATTCTACTCTGGAGCCCTTTTAAATTATGCAGGTATACTTGTGTGAGTATAACATTGTATAAATGTAAGAATAATTTATGCAGCTTGTTTGTAATAGAAAAAAATTAGAAAATAGCCAAATGCAGTGGTGCACACCTGTACTCCCAGAGATACAGGAGGCTGAAGCAGAAAGGTAGTAAGTTCAAGCCTGCACAACATAGTAAGGCCCTGTCTCAAAACAACAAAGGGGGCTGCGGGTGCAAGTCAGTGGTAAAGCATTTGCCTAGCAAGCATGGGGTCCTAGACTCAGCACCACATAGTGTGGGGGGAAAAAATTTAGAAAACACCTAAATGTACATTAATGAAGAAATAGTATAATACATTAGGGTATAGCCATACAGTGGGATAAAAAGAATGAAGCTGCTTTCTTTGTACTGATTTATAAGGATCTCTTTAAAAACTGTTATGTTTTATCAGACGTCATGGCACATGCCTGTAATTTGAGCGACTTGGGCGGCTGAAGTGAGAGGAACACGAGTTCGAGGCCAGAGGCAGCCTGTGCAACTTAGTGATGAGATCCTACCTAAAAAAAAAAAAAAAAATTTAAAGGGGACTGAAGGTGCAGTTCAGTGGTAGAACACATTGGGTTCAACTCTCCAGTACTGAAAAAATAATGGCTTTTTGGATAAGTATTAAAAAGCAAGCCACACATCAATATGTATGTCATGTCTCATTTATATAAAATTGTGAAATACATGCTACTATTCTTTAAGTATAAGTTGTTGAGAAAAGTGTATACAATTCTGTTAAAATTGGTTGCTTCTAAAGCAGGAAAATTGCAAAGAGTTTAATGGAAGAAGGCAGACTGACATTTTACTACATATTCCTTTGCACCATGTGACTATGTTAACCTATTCAAAAATTAGTAAGAGAAAATGTTTTAACTATTAAAAAAGCACAGATTGACGTAAGAGGAATTGCATCCAAGATACATCATATCCCCTCAGCTGCTCTGCAAAGCTACTCCTAACACACAGACTCTGAGACTGGCTTGACCAAAGCAGGGCTCAGAAAGCTTGATAGCACCTGCCTGCTTTCTAATAAGAACAAATCCTCTGTCTATAATTCTTCAGAAATACTGAGCAAAAAGTATTTCTTTGGAAATATTGGCTAGGTTTTCACAAAACCCTACATGCTACTCTTTCAATCACTGGTAAAACTAAAGAACTGAAAGAAATTGAAGCTGCAAAACTTGATAGAATGCTGGAATGCCTTCTATACACTACTGTACTTCATTTTCTGCCTTGGTGATACGGTAACTAATAGGAGAAAAACAAAAGCAGAATAGATGAGAATATCATATGCAAACCACCATCTTCAGCATCTTTTACTCACACAGCAAGGAATATTTTCGCACAGCAAGTGTAAGTACAAATTGTGTGAGCACAAATTCATGCATAGGCCAAGCTTTATCCCAAAAGAACAGATCCATACCATGCAGAACACAACCCCATGATGAAGCCTCTGCAAAAATCTGACTGGCTACCTGTCTATCAAGGCCAATTGGTGTTTTTTTAATTTGTTTTTGTTTTTTAAATTTCTGAAGTTAGTTGTATCATGCAAGCTGGAAACGTGATTAAGAACATCATTTGCAGGCTGCAAAAACCCTTAAGGGCAAGAAAATATGTTTTAAAGTTTAGGCTCAGGGAAGTCATGATTAACTATGTACTTTTCAGGAGGGGAAAGCCTAAAATTTCTAATCTTAAAGGAATCATTTCATTGTTATTCCAATTACATATTCATTAGCGCCTCAAAGGGCAAAATTACGAGGATTCCAACATACGCAAGTTTTATGAACTATATTTCATGGACATAGACTATGTCCAAAAATCTAACCTACATGCAACTATTGGCCAATTGCTATAAGCAGCAAACTGGTCAAAGAATATGGCTACAGCACCTAAGAGATCATTTTCCACTACCAGATACACAAAGTCTGTGCCTACCAATGCTGGCCTGAGATTACTATTTTCTCAGAAGAAGTCAGACAATTTTCATTTGATTTAGAAGCAATTTTGGATATTTATTCCCACTACCACAAGCTATTAATATACTTAAATATATATATATATATATATATATATATATATATATATATATATATATATATATGTTCATAGCTAGACATAAAGTATTTTCTTTGCTCCCATGAATCCTTGTACTAAATAATGAGCAAAATCTGGCTGTACATTTTACACATAAGAGGCACATTTTCTTTCTTTCCTTCCTTCCTTCCTTCATTCATTCCTTGTCTTGTCCTTTCTTTTCTTTTCTTTTCTTTTCTTTTTGTTGGTAGTACTTGGGGGTTGAATCCAAGACCTCACAAATACATTGCAAGTACTTTACCACTGGGTTGCACACCCAGATCACTTTTTTATTTTTGATTTTGAGCCAGGGTCTCACTAAATTACACATGCTGCCTCTGTTCTCAAACTTACGATCCTCTTGCTTCACCCTCCCATGAAGCTATGATTACAGGCAAGGGCAACCATGCTTGGCAGAAGGCTCAATTTTTAAAAAATTAAAAATAGTAGATGGTGATAGGCTTTCTTTTCAACTTCCTCTAAAACTCAAAAGTTTAGTGCTAGTAAAAAGGCATGCAACCAAGTCACCAGCCTCCTCAAGCTGGACACAGGGCATGCCTTAGCTGCAGAAAACACATAAGTAGCAGTTATGGATTTTCATGCCGACACACACATTCTCCATGGCAGGTTCATACCACCAGACTTCAGGTGCTTGGCTCTCTCTCTCTCCTGGCTTGTGGACTTTGGCAAAAGTGGAGGAAGTCCTCGGGACTTGGTAGGTCTCATGTAGCCTTTTATTGGTTCAGCCATTCTACTTTTATCTTCCTTCTTCCCTTCCCCTGGTGTCTTTGGTTCAGATTTTTCTGTTATTTTCTGAGGTGCTTCCATGATGTTATCTTTGAGTTCAGGGAGCTGAGGATCCTTAGAAGCAATCATTATCAATTTATCCTCCACCCCTGTAGGAAGAACTTCAACTTTGCCACATGAGATATTGGACTGTAGTTCTGGTGTCAGCATGGAAACATATTCCAATTTTGTGACATTACAGACCAGACTAGTTTCTTTAAAGTTATCCTTTTCATTTTTTGGAGGCAAATGAGTTATATCTACCTCCTTTTTCAAAATATCTGGACCCTTGGAATCTCTATCTTTAACATTTTGGTCCTGGCAGAATCTGAGCTCTTTGTCTCCCAGAAAGTCAGAATTTTGAGCTGTAACTGAGCCTTTCTTGGTCTCTTCTTTATTCACTAGAGATGGTGAAAAATTCCCCCTGTCAGCCTGTGCTTCTAGGACTCTGACCTCTCCTGGCAGGCTCTGGTCTTCTCCAGGCACTCCAGGAAGAAAGTGCACCTTTGCTGGCTCTGTGATTTGCTGTACTGAATGCTTAGAGATACCATGGTGTACTAACTCAGATTTTCCTACCACCTGCCCTTCATCTAACCCTGCTTCATTTTTCCTGGCATCAACAAGCTCACCTTTACTTTTAGGACAGTGATCTTCATAACTGCTAACCATGTTGTTGGCTGCTATAAAAGTCTGGGGCACTCCTTCTGTGCTTACAGAGGGCATAACAGGAGGGGAAGCCTCAGGTCTTTCTTGCCCTAGGACTCCATCTTTGTTGTAGGTATCTTTCACTGACAGTTTGGAAATCTGGGCTGGAGCTCTCTCTTGACCATTTTTTGTCAGAGAGTCTGGTAAGGAATCACCTTCCCTTTCTACTTGAGGAGTAAGTGTGGGCATTTGTTCACAGGCTGCTGATTCCACAGCCTTTGGAGGAGCTGACTTATTCATCATCCCTGACGGTGTTCTTGGACAGGTAAACGTAATATTTCTATTTTCGTCCACATAACCCATTCCTTCAATTCTGTGGTCCCCTGTGGTTTCCATGGGAACATGTATTTTTCTTGCATCTGTCTTATTCTCTAGAATGTGCTTCTCAGGAAAACTATTTTTAACCTTTTTACACTTTCCATCATTACTCCTTTTATTTGGTTTGCCAGCTACTATAGTGTGTCCCTTGGCTACATCTGTCTTATTCTCCTCAGACATTACTGAGAGAACAAATCTTGCTCCCTGGATTTGGTCTTGGAAGCTCATGTCTGTCACCTTGGCAGCTGGTTCAGTAACAGCAGAATCTTTGACAGTATTTGTTTTATTCTCCCCACGCTCAACAGAATTAACCTCAACATTTTTAGTCTTTCTGTCAACTTCCACTGTTGGTATATCTGATGCATATGAGAACAAGGGATCATGTATTTTTGGGAAAATCAGTCCTAATTCCCTGTTTTGATGAGAAATACTACTATTATCATCATCCTTCCCTACAAAAGGTGGGTTGAGGATTTCCTCCTTGCCCTCTATTCTAGCAGGCTGTATAGAATAATTATTCTTAAACTTTTTGTTTTTGCCCTCATTGCTTCTCTTTTTAGGCTTTTCAGAAATCCAGGGAGTGGACTCATGATCCATCCAAGGACACTTTCCTTCTTTGCTCTGATTATTGACACCCATATTTTTAACTATGGCTCCTTTTTTTGTCCTAGCATCAGAAGCCTGAGTCAATCTTGACCCATTTTCCAAAGGAACCATGGCTTGCAAGGCGTTCCCAAACCTAGGGTCAGTCATCTCCTTTGTCACTCCCATCACTACTGCCTCAGTGAGATGAGTAATGGTCCCTGGTTGTTTGGAAGAATCCAACCCCAGCTCTGCTTTCTTATCCTCAGTAGTAATTCTTTCAGTTTTAGGGACTGGCTCACTTGGGACAAAAACAGCCCTTCCATCCTCACTGTTCAGAAGAAATGGCAGCTCAGATTTTGCTCTTACCTTCTCAGAACTAGCCCTCAGTTTTCCAGAACTTCCCCTTCCTTTCTTGCTTTTGCCATCATCTGCCATTCTTTTAAATGGCTCGTTCTCTAGCCCAGGACCCTGCATTAACACTTGGCCCTTCGGCTTCTCAGAAGCAAATACACTGATTTCTTCTGTTTGCTTGGGAAATGTATCCTTTTTCAGTTCTTTAATCTCTTTAGCTCCTACAGGAGATTCTTTCTGTTTGACATTCTGCAGTTTAGTCATTTTACTTACATCATTCCCTTCTTTTAGACTACTTTCTAATAGATTACTTGGTGTCAAAGTGGGTATCAAGTTAGGCAATTCTTTTGCTTGTGTGGGTTTTGAAACTCCACCTACCATCTCTTGTTCTAAAGTAAGAGAGGAACCCTCTTTGGGTCTAATCTCCATTTTGTGTGCAGAAACTTCTGCCAGGAGTCCTTTCAGATTGGGGGGGCCCATGGTCTGGCTTGTATCCACAGGAGTCTCAAGGTGGGATGGATGCTGTGGTTTGTATTCATCTTGCTGCAGCAATTTCTTGTCTTGGCTCTGTGGCATTGATCTGTTATCTTTGCCCTCTTCTTCCACTCTCAGCTTGGGCTGAGAATTTACTGCAGTTTTTTGAGTTTCCTCTGGACATGAAGAAACACTGAGATTCTCTGATATAAAGTTCTCACCCACCAGTTTGGCTGCTCCGGAGTCAACTACACATTTGCTTTTCAAGTTGTCTCTGGATTTAAGACCATTTTCCATGCCCACAGTGGTAGGCTGGCTGGGGAGAACACCTGATCTATGGGGGCTAGCTGCAATGGGATGACCTTTAGGCTCATCTCCATTGTCACCATTCCAAGGTCCCTCCACCCGGGGTTGAGGATATCTCTTTTGCTTTGGTTTCTTCTTCTTTTTCTTCATCATGATTGGCATGCTTTCTATATTCCAGGCCTCCCTGCCAAGATCTCTCTGGGGTTCAAGGAAGTCAGCATGAATACTTTTGCTTTGGTTCCCAGGCTCACCATAGGAAGATGAACCAGAGACCTTACCCAACTCAGACAAAGGGCAAGGGCCCAGATTGGCATCAAAAGTCTTCCATGAAGGAGAATTTCCCAGCAGCTCAGGAGGGACCCTGGCAGGCTTGGGCCAGGCAGACCTGTGTTCACTGGGTTTGCAAACTTGTTTGCCTTGTGTGTGGGGGGTACCTGCAATACATGAAGTTGGCTAAAATTCCAAATAACAAACTATTTGTTACTGTTTCTTTTTTTTAAAAAATTCATTTAGCAATTCATTGAAGTGGTCTATTTTCACTAATCCATATACTAATTTCTATAGGAAAACTTTTTCCCAAAACATTTCATATCCTTAGCTGGGTTTAACAAAGACCATCATCTCAGGTAAAGAACATGTTTACAAAACATTAAAATATTTCAAATCTTCTAACCTCTATAAGCACTTACTACCTATAAGTTTCATTTGATTCATTTATACTTCTCAATCCTTTTTAATAGGTACATAAGTCCCAATTCTACAAGATGGTAAGCTCCTAGTACTTGTCTTTTTGGTTTTTTTTTTTTTTTTGAGACAGGGTCTCACTAAATTAGGCAGAATGCCTCTGGCCTTGAACTTGCAGTCCTCTTGCCTCTGCCCCCCAAGTCACTGGATTACAAGTGTGTGCCACTGTGCCCAACTTCTTTTTGGTAATTTTGGATAGAACCCACAAGTCTAAGTGTCTGACATCAATATTACACTAACCCTTACCAAACTAACCAGATCAATTCTGGGAAACAAACAAAAGGCCCAACTTATGCTACTTCCAAAAAAACTAAAAAACAGAGAGAGAGATTTAGTATTTTGGTCAGAGAAAACTCTCATCATTCCACAACCATCCAACTTTGAGAGACAAATGTGTTTAAGAGTTCAATGTTCTGTTCCTAAATCTATTTCACAAGAAACAAAGAAATATACTCAATGTTAAGTTGGTTAACAACAATTAGGATGAGCACCCTTGGAAAAGTTTCAGGAAATAATACAATATGGATACAAACTTCTAGAAAGAGTCTCTTTAACAGAAGGCCTGTGACAGCTCTGTCAAGTTTGATCATGGACTAATTTCAAAAAATTTTAAAATACATAATTTACATTTTTTTCTTATCTCTCCAATGTCCTCTAAGTTCTGTCCTTTACTTAATATTTCAGGTCAATTATAGGTTCTTTCAAAAAGTGGGAGGCTACTGCACCCCAAAATATTTAAATATTTAATTTGGCAATTAACTAGCAGCTACTTGATATCATCTTTTATACTAGTTCTTCTAATTGTTATGTAAATCTCTGTTTTCAAAGTTAACTTCTGGGAATTTCTCTTTCCATCCAAGTTATAATAATCACTCAAGGGCAAGGACTAGGACTTGAATATCTATGTCCCTATTTTGCACACAATTAACACATAATAAATCTCCACTGATATATTCAGTCAGTAAAACATTTAAAAATTCAATTATTTAGCTTGTAATTGTTGTTAAGAATTCTAAGTGCTGTAAGTTATGGCCCTTGCTCTCAAGAAGGTCACGTTCCAATTATAGTCACAGAAAGGTAAACAGAAAATCATCAAATGATAATCATAGGCATATGTTTCTAGCTTATAAAAACATGTTGTCTTAAAGATCACCGAATAAGTAAACTTTAAGTTGGAAAAATATCTTAGAGAAGTAGGTCTCAAAGTTTAACATATACTAAGAATTTTTTGGAGGCTGGGCACAGTGGTGCACGCCTGTAATCCCAGTGGCTCAGGAGGCAGAGACGGGAGGATCACAAGTTCAAGACCAGAGGCAGTCTGCGTCATTTGGTGAGACCCTGTCTCAAAAAAGTGAAAAAAAAGGGCTGGAGGTGCAGCTCAGTGGCCCAGCACTTGCAAAGCACATAAGGACGAGACCCTGGGTTCAACTCCCGGTACCACAAATAAATAAATAAATAAACAAACAAACAAATAAATAAATATTTTTAAAAATTGGGGGATCTTGGGTTTTATTTATTTAGTAGGGTGGAGAGACAAGGTCTCACTATGTAGCCAAGCCTATCGTGGAACTTCTTATGTAGTCCAGACTAGACTTGAATCTGTAATCTTCCTGCCTCAGCTTCCTGAGTGCTGGAATTATAGATGTGCACCACCACACCTGACTAGGGATCTTATTAAAATGAAGATTGTGATTCTGAATGTCTGAGATGGAGCCCAAAATTCTGTATTTCCAACGTGTTTCTAGAGGGTGCAGATGCTATCAAGCCATGGAATACACTGTAACTAGCAAGGCTTTAGAGACCATTTGAACCAATTTATTCATCTTAAAGTAGCTGAGTAAACTGGGATATATGCAAGTAAACTAACATGCCTAAGACCACAAGGGATAGTGAACTGCCGAAATGGATCAAAATTTAGCATCCTGAGTGAATGTAATGGTGATTTAAAAATATATAACAGGTTGACTTTCTGCCTGAACAAAATGAAATCTGTTGAAGAAAGAAAATTGACTTCATAAACTATACTGCTAATTACTACCATAAAGCCAGAGAACCAGGGAAAATGTCTACTGTCACCAACCCATCACTCCAAGTGTAAGCTGTTTCAGAGAGTCTATTTTGTGTTCCAAACTTACCTGAGATCCCTGAAGAAAGTTCAGGAGGCTGACTGCTGAATGGTTTCTTTTGCTCTGACTTCTCTAACATAGAATCTTCATCTGTTGGCCAGTTGTGCTTTTGGCCTGTAGTTTTGATGGGTTCTAAAGGTAATAGTAAAAATCGCATACATTTCAGAGACAGGCTATTTCACCTATTTTTCCACCTGCCAGAAATTAGAAGTGAGAATAATGTTTGTGGAATTCTCCTACAATAGGCAGCAGAGAAGTGGAGAAGTAGTTAAGAAGGTAGAATAAGGAATGTTTTTATCTTTTCACATAAGAAAAATAACTATTTGTAAGTTGGTAGGAATGATCCAATGGAAAGGTGATTAAACTGATGTGTGGCCAAAAACAGAATGACAGCTAGAGCAACATACTTGAGTAGGAAAGAAGAGATTGAAGCAGGGACAGTTTGCTTATAAAAACAGGAGAGAAGGCAGCACCTATGGATATAGATAAAAGTCATTGGGTAGATGAGTTTATGGATGTTCTATTGTATTGTTTCAATTATCTAGAAGAAAAACAGGAAGATCAATAGAGAATGAGGATGAACCAGGTATTCCTGGTTGGTAGAAGATGAAGGTAGGAAAGAACTGATAAGGAGTGTAGGAATATGAAAATAGTCTTGCAAAGCACAGTTAAACTTTATTTTACCTGGCATGATATCTGCCCCTCCATTGTCCGAGACTACACCCTGATAGATAGAAATACTAAAAGGAACCAAAAGCCCATACCTGGTGAAATGAAAGGAAGTGCGGCTGACTGTCCCTCATTCTGCAGAGAATGTAACTGGGAATCCTCACTTATGCCTTCCTGGGCCTGTGCGATATCCATGTCTTTAATTACAGTTGGTACCACCTCTGTTTCTGAGGGTGGTACAGTATCCTTGACTGGAGTCATATCACTGGTCAAGGTAACCTCTGTTTCAGAGGACAGAGGCACATTCTTAGCCAGAGCAATCATTATTTCTGGAGGCAGAGGCATGTCCTTGATTGAGGCTAAATCTTTTTCTGGGAGTGGGGTTACATCCTTGACCTGAGAGACCTCTGTTCCTGGAGGCAGAGTCATATGCTTGCCCAGGACCATCTTTGTTTCTGGGGCTGTAGCCACATCCTTGCTCAGGGCCATTTCTGTTTCTGGGAGTAGAGTCATGTCCTTGACCAAGCCCATCTTTATTTCTGGGGATGGAGTCATGTCCTTGGCTAGGGCCCCCTCTGTTTCTAAGGCCAGTGCTACATCCTCAGTCAAGACCATCATGGTGTCTGGTGGCAGGGAAATGTCCCTTGCCAAGGGCACCTCTGTTTCTGAGGATAAGGCCATCTCCTCAACTGAGGATATTTCTGTGGATGATGCAGCATCCTTAGCCAGTGCCACCTCTATTTCTGAGAGTGATACCATACTCTTGGCTGGAGCTATTTCTGTTTCTTCGAGTGGTACCATGTCCTCAGGTAGGGTCAAATCCATTTTTACAGGAAATGATCCCTCTGTTTCTTTGAACAGCGTCACATCCTTGCCTGGTGTTAATTCTGTTTCTGTAGGCAGTACCACATCCTTGGCTGAAGGCACATCTGTTTCTGTAGGGAATATGATATCTTTAACTGGGGCCGCTTCTGTTTCTATGGGTAGTACCATATCTTTGACCAGGGATATATCTGGCTCAATGGATGACTGCATGTCCTTAGCCGGTGTCACATCTGATTTGGTGGGTTGTTCCATGTCTTCAGCCAATGACACCTCTGTTTCTCTAGATGGTACCATGTCAGTAGTCTTCTGTTCCATCATTATTTCCAATGCTTTTGTTGGTAGCTGCTCTTTTACTGATGCCATTCCTACTTCCTTGGCTAGCTCTAAAGGAAATAAGTTAAAAATTTAGGAACCATCATTGTCTACTCAGTTCTGCATTTGATAAATATTTTCTTAGGGCACAAGAATATTTGGCTTTTTGTGATTAAAACACCTTAAACATAATTTAAAAGCTGTTAAGCTTGGCACTGAGGGCACACCTGTAATCCCAGTGATTTGGGGGTCTGAGGCAGGGGGGTCACAAGTTTGAGGCCAGAGGCAGCCTATGGAACTTAGGCAAGACTCTGTCTCAGAATAAAAAAAAGGCAGTGGGGGGTGGGGAGAAGGCTTGGGTGCAGTACAGTGGTGGAGTGCACTGGGTTCAATCCCCAAGTACTGGGGGACAGGATGCAGCTGCTGAATTAATGTATTCTGCCTACTCGTTCAACCTTGCAGCCGTAGTCCTGTGTCGTCTAACCCTGTCAGATCTCAGAAGCTAAGCAGGGTCAGGCCGGGTTAGTACTTGGATGGGAGACTGCCTGGGAATACCAGGTGCTGTAAGGCTTGGGAGAGGGACCCAGCAACCCACTCCCAAAACTCAGTCCACCACTGAAAACCCTACTAATAGCAGAGAAGCACTAACAAAAGTGTTTCGCCTGTTGTATGCAGGGCTGCTATGAGTTGGATACCAACTGGACGGCACCTAACAACAACAACTACTATACTTCCAACAGAAGAACAATATACATGATACTGATAAAGGACAAATAGTAGAGAATAAGGAAAGAGAGAGAGAGAGAGAGAGAGAGAGAGAGAGAGAGAGAGAGAGAAAATGAAGGCTTAAAAACAAAAACACAAGTACATAATCAATTTTAGCATGGCACCCTATGGGATGGCTGATCAGTCATTCTTATTAAGAAAAAACTGAGAGTTCAAAATCCTCATTAAATTAAAAGGAATTTCCTTTGCTTCTTAACCCCAAGTGCCGTGTTTCAACTATAATTTAATTACTCTAGCTTGTTACTACTAATATAAGCTTTAAAACATCTGTGATAGTTCTGAATTTTTTTTTTCCCCAATACTTGGGGGTTGATCCAAGGGGCTTCGTACATAGTTTGCAAGTCCTCTACCACTGAGCTGCACCACCAACCCATTTTTTACTTTTTATCTTGAGACAGGGTCTCGCTAAGTTACACAGGCTGCCTCTGGCTTTAATTTCTTGATCCTCCTGCCTCCACCTCCCGAGTTACTGGGAATACAGGTGTGAACCACCTTGCCCAGTAGTTCTGAAATTTTTATCTTTATCTGCATTAAGGTACTAAAAAATATCTGATGATTTATACTGATTATTGATACTGTAACCAATAACTGATAAAGAAGGTAAATAATTCACCTGCTGGTGGCTGTGGAGGTTCTGTAATAGTGTCTGGGGAAATAAAGGAGTCTGAGTGTGGAGAATTTGGGTTCACAGACCATTCCCGAGGTATGACAGCTGCAGGAGCAAATGTGTTGCTAGGTGACACATCTAATGTTGAAACATAAACACATTTTTCAACCTTGGTCAATAGTGAAGAAAAAAAGGCATTTTATTTATTTACTTATTTTATTTTTTTGCCATTTTGGGGAGTTGAACCAAGGGCCTCACCCATGCTTTTTGCAAGCGCTCAGCAACTGAACTGTACCTCCTGCCCATTGTTTACTTTTACGTTTTGAGACAGGGTCTCACTAAGTTACACAGGCTGCATTTGGCCTGAAATATGAAAAATGAGCACCACTGGGCCCAGTGCATTTGATATTTTAAATCAGCAGCCTACACTGGCAAGAAGACACAGACCTAAAGATCAAGAAGCACTGAGATACTGTGAGGCATGGCACAATATCAGGCAGTGTTTCTGTTCTACACAAGGTTGCTACAAATTAGACCTGACTCAAGGGCACCACCACCACCACCAACATTTTGATAAAGGGTCTAAGTTACACCGGCTGCCTCTAGCCTCAAACTTGCTATCATCCTGCCCCCACCTCCTGAACCACAGGTATTACATGTATGCACAATGGTGCCCAGCGCCACTTCCTGGCTGCTGCTTTTTTTTTTCCCTTGAGGCAGAGTCTCACTCTGTAGCCCAGGCTGGCCTTGAACTCATGTAGATCCTCCTGTCTCAGTCTCCCAAGGTCTGGGATTATAAATGCACCACCAGGCCTGGCTCACTGGCTATTTTCTACAAGGTAATATATATAACGATTCAAAATATCAAAGATTGAGCTCTAACAACAACATAACCAATGTAAACTTTGTTGCTGGGTGAGCTCGAGTTGGACCTTATAATAACCCTATGTACAACATAATGAAACACTCAACACTGTCCCATGCACACGTTCTTTTAATGTTTGAGTTCATTATTGCAGGCACTAAGTTCCTCCTTATTTTGAGTTGTGCCACATCAGCAAAAGGAGGTCCCAAGGGCTTTACTCCATTCTTGTCATTAAGACTAACTCTACTTTGAGGAGGCAACTCTTCCCCACGTGTTCCTTGAATGGCTTCCAACCCGGGGGGCTCATTTTCCAGCACTATATTTGACAGTGTTTCTCTGCTATTCATAGGGTCCTCAATGGCCAATTCTTTTGGGAGTGGGCTGACAGGTCCTTCTTTCTGGTCTATTTTAGTCTGGAAGCTCAGGAGAAACCTGTCCATCATGGGTGGCCCTGCTAGTATCAGAAATATTGGTGGTATAGCTTTTGGTATCATAGCAACATGCAGACCCCCATAGCACAAGGTGACAGATGGTAGAATGTAAACTTGTTATTGTTGCAGTTACGTACCATCATGTCAGGTCCAACTCATACTGACCCTATGTACAACAGAACTAAACACTCGCTGACACTGCCATATCAGGCACTATGTTAGTGCTTCTCTATCATCCATAGGGTTTTCAATAGCTGATTGTTTCAGAATTGTTTCAGGAATGGGCTGCCAGGTCCTTCTCCTGTTTTTGCAGTGTTAGGGATTGAAACCAGGGTCTCAGAGTGCGTAGAATAAGCACTCTTCCAACTGAGCTAAACCCCAGTCTAAAATGTAAACTAGTATATACTAAATCACTGGGAGACTTAATTCATCTGTAAAATATGAGTAAGCCCTGCCTTTATGACAGTGCTTTGCAAAATATTAACCCCTAGACAAATATAAAAGGATAATTATTAATCTGTCTCACTCCAGACACACTAGGAATTTTTAAGAGACAGTTCCTACCATTGAGATTATTACAATTTTTTTTTTTAAGGAGGCAGTGTCTCACTATATTAATGAGACTGGCCTTAACTTCTGGACTCAAGTGATCCGAGTGCCTCAGCATCCTCAGTAGTTGGAACTATAGGCATGTGCCATTGTGTCCAGAAATATTATTACAATTTAGCTAGAGAGTCAAGACAGATATGTGTCAAAAAATGCACAGTATTTTGTGGACTAAGTGCTACAGGAATTCAGCAAGGACCATGAACAGACTATCACAGAAAGGCTTCAGAAGAGAAGCAAGAGCAGAAAAAGTAGGTGGTCAATTTTTTTTTCTTTCCTTTTTTTTTTTTTTTGGGCAGTACTTGGGGGTTGAACCTAGGGCTTTGCACATATCATACTTTGCAAGTGGTCTATCACTAGACTGCACCTCCAGCCCATTTTCTAAAAAAATTTATTTTGAGACGGTCTTGCCAAGTTACAGTCTGTCTCTGGTCTCAAATTCACAATCCTCCTGTCTCAGCCTCCCGAAATGATAGGATTACAGGCATGTGCCACCACATCTGGCAGAAGGTGGCCAATTTCAAGGATAGAGAATACTCTGAATAAAGAAAACATAAATTGGCTGATAACAAGAATATTTCTAGGGCTATAGTATCAGTTTGGTTTAAGTAGATATGGCTTATGAGAGAGGAAAAATAGGACTAGAACAATGAAAAAAGGATCTTAAAAGCCAGGCAGAAATTTAGAAATGAAGAGAAAAAAACAAGGTGTCTCTTAAGGTCTTCACTGTGAAAATGAAGAGAGGAATACACAACAGGGATTCAGGATCATCAGTATAGCGGTAATATGCAGAATAGATTAGAAAGGGTGATCAAGAAGGCTGATTAGGAGATTATTGGTTAGTTTACAAACGAAATAATAGGAGCTTACACTGGAGGACAACAAAAGGGGAACAGAGGAAGAAAAGATAGATGCTGTAAAGTAGATGGATGGGGTGGCACATGCCTATAATCCCAGATACTTGGAGGTGGTGTAAAACAGGAGGATTGGAGTTCAACTGCAACATAGTGAGACTTGTCTCAAAAGAGGAAGAGAAGAGAAGAGAAGAGAAGAGAGAAAAAGGAAAAAAGGAAGTAGTGGGGAGAGGGAGAAAGTATGAGAGGGAGATGTAAAAAAAGGTTAATGCAGCAGTTTGACTCACTACCTAGTAAGATGAAAGAACAGGAGTCAAGAACAACATCAAAGTATTAGAAGACCAGATGATAATACTGACAGTCAACTGAGAGTGGACAGAAAAGGATAAATGAAACATATCAGCCAGGTTATTTACAAAACAAAATTGTAACTATTGTCTGAAGTAGGACTTATTAATGATGGGTATCCTGGTCACATTCATGTTAACAGTTACATTAAACCAGAATACCACAGAAGAGGGCTGGGTGTGGTGGCACACGCCTATAATTCCAGTAGCTAGGGAAGCAGAAGCAGGAGGATAGCAAGTTTGAGACCAGAGGCAGTCTGCGTAATTTAGCGAGACCCTATCTCAAAAAAGTAAGAAAAAAAAGGGAGGGGTGGAGGGCTGAGGGTGCAGTTCAATGGTACAGCACTTGCAAAGCATGAAAGTGTGAGTCCCTGGGCTCAACCCCTAGTACCACCAACCCCCCCCCCCAAAAAAAAAAGGAATACCACAGAAGGATTCAAAGGAGAATCAAGAGCAGAAATAGAGGTCAATTTCATGAACAGAGAATACTCCAAAGCCAGGCACCATGGCACACATGGATCAGACACTATGTTAAGTGCTGGCTCCACCTTATAGATAATAAGGAAGGAAAAAAAAAAAAAAAACAAAGCTTAGGGAGGAAAAATTTTGTTCTAGGCTGTGACCAAGTAAAATATGGGCACAGAATTTGGCCCTAGGTAATAGGACTCAAGGTCCTAAGAGAGGACATCGGTAGTTCCTAAATAGCCCAAATGCAAATTTTCCAATTTGCCAGTAGAGACTCTAAACGTGCTTTTCATTGATCCTACCACTTCTCAAAAAAATACTGTTTTTTTTGTAGATGCTATATAAAGTGGGGTTCTAAAGTCACCTCTTTGAGAGTACTCATTCCCTGAATATCTCCTGTGTATATATGAAATATATTAAGTTAAAACCTCACTTTCATTATTTTCTTAATAATATCTTTTGTTATATGGGCCCCAAACAATGAAATCTAGAATAGGGAAAATGAAAAATTATCTCCTTAACAGAATAAATCTAGTTGAAGCCTACCATGGCTATCTTCTAGAGGATCATTTTGCCCGGTAAATGTTGAAGCATTTGTGGTTCCACTGGAGAGAAAGAGCAAATCTGTCAGGTCATCACCATGGTGCATCTTAAAGGGATCTGGAATAAAGAAGGAATTCAAAACTTATTCCAGTGAACACAATTAGAAAGATTAACATTTCTGATTATCCTATGATGAATATTGATTAGTTACATTTGTATGGTCAATTGTAAGTGAAGTTGAGATAACATGCGCACATGGTAGAGAATCAGTAAATATTCATTAATTTATTTGTTATGAGTTAACAATATATACATAGTCCCTTACTCTCTAAATCAGACAATCAACAAATGTATAAAACTGAAAGGGCCACTAATGTCCAACTCTAACATTCTAAGAAATCAATTACAGAAATGAAATTTTCAATAAATACCTACATAAAAAATTCATTTAAGTTATTTAAAGATAATAAAAGCCAGGTATAGTGTTGCGCACCTATAATCCCAGCACTTGCAAGGCTGAAGCAGGAGGATGGGTGCAATTTGAAGGCCACCTGGTCTTCCTATAAACTCCCGAGAGAGCCTGGCTTACACAGTGAGACCCTATCTCAGAAAACTAAAGAAAAGAAGAAGAAGAAAATAAAAAAGCTGTGCTGAATGTCAGACTGAAGCAGGAGGGCTGCAAGTTCAAGGCCAGCACAGGCTACAGTGTAAGTTCAAGGCTAGCCTGAGCTACATCTGGGGACTCTGTCTTAAACAAACAAACGAGAACAAACAGAAAACCCAAAACAACAAAAGTCTACCTAGAATGGCTTCAGATCAAGTCCAAAAAAGGAAATTTTCACCTTATGCAAACACTAAAAAGAAAACTGCATTTGAAAAGTTCTGTGAATGGGATCAGGCAAATGGTTGGTATCCTGAGAAAGGAATGAACTCTAGACTCAGAAGTTGCCATGAGTGAAGGAACTCAAAATATCAAGTAAATTTTTTGTGATTTCTTACTTGGGAGGGAAAAAAAAGGCAAAAAACAAAGCTAGTCAGGTAAAAAAATTAATTCTCCCTTAAAACTAATAAATGAGTCCAGCAGGGTTGGAAGATACAAAAACAATACACAAAAATTGATAATATTTCCACAAACCTGTAATGAAGAATCTGAAAATGAAATTAAGCAAACAGATTCACTCACAACATCAAAAAAATGAAATGTAGGAATAAATTTAACAAAGTATAAACCGTATACTGTGAAAACTACAAAATGTTACTGAAAGAAATAAAGTATAAATAAATGGAAAAAATATTACATGTTCATGGACAGGAAGATAATAGTGTCAAGATGGCAATATTACTCAAATTGATCCATAGGTTCAATGCAATTCCTCCCAGATTTCCATTTAATTACTCTGCAGAAATTAACAAATTGATTCTAAAATTCCTATGGAATTATGAAGGACTCAGAATAGCCAAAATAATCTTGGAAAAGAACAAAGGAGACTCACATTTCCCAACTCAAAGTTTACCAAAAAGGAACAGTAAACACCACAGTATAGCATAGTTGTCCCTTGGTATGCATAAGGGATTGATTACAGGACCCCCATGTCCCATGCGGCTGCTGAAATCTTAGATGCTCAAGTCCTTCATACAGAACAGCATAGAAGTATTGGATATGTTGGTATATGCCTATAACCCTAGCAACTTGGGAGGAGGAGACAGAAGGATCTGAGATTGAGGACGGAGGCAGCCTGTTTAACATAGCAAGATCCTGACTCAAGACAAAAAATTTAAAAATAGGCTGGGAGTGAAGCCCAGTGGCAGAGCACTTACAAAGTACGTGTGAGGCCCTGGGTTCAATCCCCAAGTACCACAAAAGCAAACAAAAGGCATGTAATTTGCATATAACCTATGTATATCCTTCTGTATACTTTAAATCATTCTTTATAGTACCTTATACAATGTAAATGGTATGTAAATAGTTGTTATTAATGCATTGTTTAGGAACTAATGACAAGAAAAAAATTTGTACATGTTCAGTACAGAAGCAATTTTTTTCCTCCCTTAATATTTTTGATCCATGGTTGGTTAAATTCCTGAGTGTGGACCTTGTGGGTATAAAGGGCATAAGGATAGACATAAAAACCAATGGAATAGAACCAAAAGTTGGGAAACAAAACCATGTGTCTATGGTTAACAAATTATTCAACAAGGGTGATAGGACCATTCAATGGAGAAATAAAAATAAGGGCTGGGGGTGCACCCCAGTGGTAGAGCACTTGCAAAGTATACGTAAGGCCCTGGGTTCAAAACCCCACGTACTGCCAAAAAAAAAATAAATTAATTAAAGAAAAATACAAGAAAATAAAACAAACATGAACCTAGAATACTCTAAAACAGAATTCAGAATTCATGTTTCCAAGATGAAAGCATGGCAAGAAGTGTTAGATGGCAGTGGAAATGTATGGGTGTCTGAAAAGTAAATATCAAAAAGGAATAACAGAAATGGCATGTTTTACCCATCTTGCTTGGTGAAAGAGCTGTAGTTGAAATTTTTTAAAGTAGCATGTACAATGAATGAATACTGTCACAAATTATGTTAATTTCTGAAGTGGTGCTGGTGCTAATAGTAGTATAAGAAATATGTTCAAGATTGTTGTGATACCTGTATTTATAATAAAAAAATGCTAGAGGGGCACCGATGAATTTTTGTTAAAAGTTATTCTTGTGCATTACATGTGACATGGCAAATATTTGTTTAGTTTTTGTTTAATAAACTGTGCATTTAAATTTCAGTAAAATCAGCAAAAAGGAAATAGGTGTATGAAAATGTGATTTTAGGCTGGACGTGGTGGCGCATGCCTGTAATCCCAGCGGCTTTGGAGGCAGACACAGGAGGATCGCAAGTTCAAGACCAGAAGAAGTCTGCATAACATAGCGAGACCCTGTCTCAAAAAGTTAAAAAAAAAAAAAAAAAGGCTGGGGGCGCAGCTCAGTGGTCCAGCACTTGTAAAGCATGCAAGTGTGAGGCCCTGGGTTCAACCCCCAGTACCACAAAAAAAAAAAAAAAAAAGTGATTTTAAAAAGAAAGGATTCTAAGTTTGAGGCCAGAGATAGCCTATATAAGTTAGTGAGACCTTGTCTCAAAAAAAAAAAAAAAAAAAAAGTAAAGTAAAAATGGACTGGAGATTGAGCTCAGTAGTACAGCATTTGCAAAGTATGTGTGAAGCACTGGGTACAATTCTTTCCCTATGTCCTACAAAAAAAGAGTGAGAGAGAGAGAAAGAAATGGAATATGGGGGTCACTTTTCCGTCAAACAAGGATAATAATATATATTTGACAGAGTTAGGTTAGAAACACAGATAATATGTAATAAAGGTTCTAGCACCATGCCTGTGCACAATTATAGGCACTCAACAAATGACACTATTATTACCACAATAATTTCTTCTGGAAGAATTAAAGTTCTAAGATAGGATACTACACTAAACCTTTACTTTTCAATGTATATGAATTTCAGATAATTTCTTCAAAACAGATTTTGAAAAGGAGAAAACTGTAGGGCATTAAGTGCCTGTGAAGAAAGGATAAGTAGAAATAAAAGGTCAACTAAATGTTCACGAGAAATAATTATAACTTGGTTTTGCTTTCTGACTTATATTTAAGCTAACATTTTACCTGAGTGGTGGGTGCAGCTTTTTCATGTATGTATCACAGCTCACAATTAGCAGTCACACACAACCTGTGCTTACCAGTTTGGATAGGATTTACCACTTGCTGAGGCTGGAAACAAAAGTTTATATCTTCTGGCCAATTCTGGCTGTTCTGATATTCCTGGTAGGCCATTTTCTCTTGAAGGAACTCAGCTGGAGATGCTTAAGAAATAGAAAACAAGTTACAACACATCAATGATTTGTTCTCCACTGGAGTTCAGTTTCTACAGTGTTATACAAATGGTACAATATAACATAATCATATCTAGCTAATGTTTTTCAAGAAAAAAATTAAATAGAAAGGAATAAAGTGCTCGAAGCAATTCTGGTTATGTAGGCATAAAAGGGGTGGTTTATCTCCACAAAAGAATAAGTACAAAATGGGATAAAATCGGTTGAGGATGTAGTTCAGGGGTAGAACACTTGCCTAGCATGAGCAAGGCCCTGATGGAATTAGAAAAAGACCAGATCTAATAAATGGAAAGACAGACACTCCAAGTTCAGGAATGCGAGACTCAATATCGTTAAGGCAATTCTTAGACTTACCAATAGTTTCAAGACAATTAAAATTAAAATCCTAGCAATGCTTTTAAAATGTATCAACAAGCTCATTTCATAATTTATATGGAGGGAAAAAAAGACTAACAACACTAGGATAATTGTGAAGGGAAACAAATTAAGAGGACTTATGTTACCTGATTGCAAAACTTACTATAAAGGTACCAATTCACTATGATATTGACAATATACCTTTAAAAATGGAACAGAAATCTACACAGTTATGGTCAACTGGTTTTCAACAAAGGTGACAACACAATTCAAGAGTTTTTTCAATAAATGATATAGAAACAATTGGACATTTACTTATATCATATTTGAAAGTTCAAACTAAACAGACCGAAGAACTAAGACGTAAGATTCTAAAAAATCAAACAACAACAATAGCAAGAAAACCCAAAACCACTTAGGCTGGGAATATGGCAGTGGTTGTGCAAAAAACATGTGTGAAGCCTCAGGTTCAACTTCCCCAAACTGCACCGGTTCCCACCACCCCCCCCCCCCAAAAAAAAAAATCACTCAAACTGATGCTGCACACCTGTAATCCCAGCACTCGGGAGGCTGAGATAACAAGGACCCACGCAAGTTCAAGGCCAACCTTGGCTACACAGTGAGACCATGTCTCAAAATAATAATAATGATAATGATAACATAATACAGAGGGATAAGCTAATAAGGAGGATATTTATCAAAAAAGAAAAAACACTCATAAAATACAGCAGGAAAAAATCTCTGATCTATGACCTGTGGATTAGGCTAAGATTTCTTAGACATGTCACCAAAAGCACTATCCATAGAAGAAAGAAATGGGTAAATTAGACATCATGAATTTAAAACTTTGATTTTTTTTTCAAATATACTACTAAGAAAATAAGAAGAAGCCACAGGGTAGGAGAAAATATTTGCAAATCATAAATCTGAGAAAGGACTTGTATGTAGGAGATTAAAATCTCTTACAATACAATTATAACCCAATTTTAAAATGGGCAAAATATTTCAGACATTTCACCAAAGAAAATATACAATGAGTAAAATGCACATGAAAGAAACTCATCAGAGTCCTTAGAGAAATGCAAATTAAAACCACAATGAGATGACATTATATAATCATTAAAACGTCTACAATCAGGTAGAGTGTAAATCAATGGTAGAATTCTTGCCTAAGAGGTACAAGGTTCTGGGTTTGGTCCCCAGCTTGAGAGGGAAGGAGGGGAGTAGATAATCATATAATCAATAAGAACAACAATACAAGAAATTTGTAAGGATGTAGAAAAACTGTAAGATTCCTACATTCATCAGACTGGAAAACACTTTGACAGTTTCCTTTTCTTTATTTATTCTTAATAACAATTTTATGGAGGTATAATTCACCCTTTTAAAATGCAGATTTCAGTGGTGTCTTGTATATCCACCAAGGTATATAACCATTGCCAATATCTTACTTCACAAAATTTTCTTTGACCCAGTAGAGAAACCCCATCTTCCCTCTTTCTTATTTCTCCCCAGCCCTTGGCAATTACTAATCTACTTTTTTATTTCTATGGATCTGCCTATTTTAGATATTTCATAAAAGTGTAATCATACTATACATGGTCTTTTGTGATTGGCTTCTTTCACTTAGCAAAATATTTTCAAGGTTTTGCTGTCTTGCAATATATTTCAGAACTTCATTCCTTTTTTTAGCCAAATATTCCATTTATGAATACACAAACATTTACCACTTGACATTTGGTTGTTTCTGTTTTTGGCTATTGTGAATAATGTTGCTGTGAACATTCAAGTAAAGTTTTTTATGTGGACATATGTAGTCAATACTCTTAGATATATGCCTAGAAGTAGAATTGCTGGGTCATATAACAATTTTATGTATAACACTTTGAGGAATTCTCAAACTGTTTTTCAAAAAGCCTACATCATTTTACAATCCCAACAGCAATGCATGAGGGCTCTACTTTCTTTGCATCTTAGTCAATACCTGTGATTATCTTTTTTATTTTCACTATCCTAGATGTAGGTGTGAAGTGTTATCTTCTGTTGGGGTTTTTACCCCTATTTAAAAATGTTTTTTTCAGGACTGAGGGTATAGCTCAATTGTACAGTTTTATCTAGTATGCATTGGCTCCTGGGTTCATTCCCAGCACGACATACATACATCCATACAATACTTTTTCTCTGGAGCCAGGTACCTGGTGTCGGCCTACAATCCCAGTGATTTGGAAGGCTGAGGCAGGAGGATCTCAAGTTTGAGCCCAGACGCAACCTGTACAACTTAGCAAGACCCTGTCTCAAAAATAAAAAATAAAAAAGGGGCTGATGTTGTACGTCAGTGGTAGAGCACTTGTCTAAAAAGGTAGAGACCCTATGTTCAACCCTAGCACTAGGGGGAAAAAAGTTTCTTCTTTGTATTATCTCTCCTCTATCCCCTCTTTTTCCACATGGTTTTGGTTTGCATTTCCCTATAAACAAATGAAGTTAACCATGTTTTTAAGAACTATTTTACTAGAGTATATTAATTACAGAAAATAATGGGTGACTTTTTATACAAGCACATAATTAATATACTTTGGTAATAGTCATCTCTCCATTACTCTCTCTGAACTCTCTTCTTTCCCCTTCCTAGTTCGATGTGTTTTTTATTCCCCTGGATTCCTATGAGAGGAAACATGATATTTGTCTTTCTGACTCTGGCTTGTTTTGCTTAACATAATGATCTCTAGTTCCATCCATTTTCCTACAAACAGGATTTCATTCTTCTTTACAGCTAAAAATATTCTGTGTATATCTACCACATTTTATCCATTCATCTGTTAATAGGCAGGTAGGCTGATTCCATAATTTGGCTATTAGGAATAGTGCTTCCATAAATATGGATATGCATGTATCTCTATTTATCCTGACTTTGATTCATTAAGCATCTTTTCATATGTTTATCAGTCATTTCTATGTGTTACTAAATTCTTTACCCATTTTTAATTGAGTTTTTTCATTATTAATGCAATACAAAAAGTATTAATTTTGATGAAATCCAATTTAGCTGTTTCTCTTTTTTCACTTGTGCTTTGGGTGTCATATCTAAGAAGCCACTGGCTAGCCAGACAGTGTGACACACACCTATAATCCCATCAACTCCAGAGCTAAGGCTAGAGGATCACATGTTCAAGGTCAGCAGCAGCCTGTATAATTTAGTGAGACCCTGTGTCAAAATACAAAATAAAGAATAAAAAAGGAGCTGAGGGTACAAATCAATGGAAGAACATTGGTACACACAAGGTCCTGGGTTCAATGCCTCCAGTACTTAAAAAAAGTTATAAAAATGACTGATGGTGATGGCTGCATAACTGTAAATTTATTAAAAATCACTTACCAATATTCTTACAATGGGTGAATTTTATAGTATATAAATTACCTTAATAAAGATTTTTAAAAATTAAGCCTACACTTCAAGTTGTTCTCAGTATACACTTCCTTATTAGGTGCTATGAACATTTGTTTAAAAGAGAGGATAAGAAGAATGTGGAAGGAAGGTGTTAAAACAATTCTGAAGGAAATTTTGAGAGGCTGAATTGCCACAGTCATAATGTTTCAAGTATCTCTACTGCCTTGCTGCTGGAAAAGCAGATCAGAACTTATAGATGATATACCTGGGAGAAGAGGAAAGCTCATGGAGTACTAACAGAAAGACCAATGATGAATTCACCTACCACTAACCTCAGGGCAGACGTTAAGGGAAGTGGTAGAACTGTCTTTCCTTTATTACTAGCCAACTCATCAGCCTAGCCCCAGGTACGAATTTTCCACTTGAGGGTTGCACTTCATCTTCCTGTTTCATTGTTGTTATTGCTGTTAGGTGCCATTGAGTGTCAGACTTATAACAACCCTTATAGGGTTTTCAATGGCTTATTGTTTCAGGATTGCCTCAGGAGTGGATTGCCAGGTCCGTCTCCCATTTTTGTGGTGCTAGGAATTGAACTCCGGACCTCAAAGACTGCAGAGTGGCGCTCTACCAACTGAGCTAAATCCCAGCCCTCCTGTTTCATAGAACCATTTAAATCTGATTTCACCTACATGAAGTGGCTTAGAGAAAGAGGAGAGAAAAGGAATCAAACAAAATAATTTTTTCCTAGATTTTACATCCCCTGGAACATCTCTCCTGAGATGATCTTAGAATAGGTATGAGATTTTTTTCTAGTAAATGTTTCTACTTGCACATAATCTATGAACTTAAAGTCTGTGCTTGCCAAGAATGGACTATATTTTTAGATTATAATTTTGTATTTAAAACTCTTCTTACATAAGCAGAACACTTGATCCCCAAGAAACTCATGTGCTAAAGAGGCAGTTAATATTATAAAAGACAAAGACTACTGAGTCCTATGTAGCAACCAGAACCTCAGTATGAGTTGATTCTCTCTGGAGATCATGGGCACTATCCTGCATGTAACTAAGAGACTACTGCTACAAGCTATAAGAGAAAAGCAGCATATTCAGTACAGTGGTCCCAACATGCCTATAATCCCAGAAACTTGTGAGGCCGGAGACTGGAGAAATACAAATTCAAGGACAAAGGTGGCCTGTGTAACTTAGCAAGACCCTGACTCAAAATGAAAAAAAAAAAAAAAAAAAAAATGGGCTGGGGGTACAGCTCAGTGGTAGAGTATCTGCAAAGTATGTATGAGGCCCTGGGTTCAAGCCCCAAGTGGAAGGAAGGAAGGAAGGGAGGAAGGGAGGGAGGGAGGAAGGGAGGAAGGGAAAGAGGAAGGGAAGGAAGGAGAGGAGAGGAAAGAAGGAAGGAGAAAGGGAAAAAAAGGAGAAAGAGAGAAAAGAAAGGAAGAAGCATATTGATTCTTCAAAAGAGTTCTAACTAATTTTAGGCAGTATTTGTCACAGGACCTTTTTAAAGATGAAAACTCATCATCATATTTCATCAGTAACAGTTTATAACGGATACAGAGATGCTCTACACTATGTCAACTCTTAATAAATGATGAAAGTACAAAAGTATGCCTCCTGTTAAGGTATAACTTGAAGGTAAGGAGAAAAGAAAAACAAAGCAATATAGTCCAGAGACAGTCTGCTACCTGCTGCTGCAGAAGAATCTTGCAATTTTATGTCTAAATAAATCCAGAGGATTAAACGATCATTTCCATCTTGTCAAAGCCCCGACCACTATCACCTCCTTTTGGTCTTTCTTCAGTATTCTTTTTCTTTTCTGTCCTTCCTTTCTTTACCCTTAAGAGAGCCAATTACAGTCAAGTTGGCTTAATTTTGTGCCTCAATTTTCTCAATTTTTTTTTTTTTTTGGGTGAAACAGGGGGTTGAACCCAGGGCCTTGCGCTTGCATACTCTGCAAGTGCTGGACCACTGAGCTACCACCTCCAGCCCATTTTTTTACTTTTTGAGACAGGGTCTCACTAAATTACGCAGACTGCCTCTGGCCTCGAACTTGCAATGCTCCTGCCTCCGCCTCCCAAGCTGCTGGGATTACAGGCGTGCACCACCACGCCCGGCGTAATTTTCTCAAATATTTTATAGGCACTCATCATTATTTTAGCAAACATGTAGGGCCAGTATTATATAGGTCACATATTTGATTTTAGACACTGCTGGAAAAAAACTCTCAAGGCTGAATGAAATAACAGACTGAGACAATGGGTAAAATTCCAAGGTGTGAGAGAAGAAGTAAGCCACTGGGGATTGTTGTTGTTGTTAGGTGCCGTCGAGTCAGTATCCGACTCATAGTGACCCTCTGTACAACAGGGGAAACACAATTGTCAGTTTTTCTCTGCTGTTCATAGGGTTTTGAATAGCAGATTGATTTTGGGAGGGGGTTGCCAGGTCCTTCTTCCAAGCCTACAGCTTCTGGTGTTCCCAGGCAGTCTCCCATCCAGGTACTAACCAAGCCTGACCCTGCTTAGCTTCTGAGATCTGACGGGATCGGCTGCCACAGGGCTACAGCTGCAGGCCCATTAGGGATTAGGCAGCTCTGAATTAACAGTATCAAGAAATGTAAAATCATATTAAAATAAGGATTAGAATTAGGAACAGTGGCACGAGCCTGTAATCCCAGCAATTTGGGAGGTTGAGGCAGGAGGAGTGCAAGTTCAAGGCCAGAAGCAGACTGTACAACACAGGACCATATCTCAAAACAAAAAAGGTGTTGAGGGGTGCAGCTCAGTGGTGGAACACTTGTCTAGCACGTATAAGACTCAGGGTTCAAACCCATGGTATTGCACCGAAAAAAAAAAAAAGATTAAGGTTCTGCCCTCTACTTTTCTCCAGCTCAACTTCTGCTCTTTCAATGTTTTTTGATTGTTTTTTTGAGACAGGGTCTTGTAGTGTAGCCCCAGCTGGCCTGGAACATGCTATGGTCTCGAAATTGTGGCAATCCTGCTGCTTCTATCTCCCAAGTGCTGAGATTACAGTGTGCACCAGAACACCTGGTTCTTTCAATACAGTACTTTTTAGTCTCTTTTCCTATCTGTTGTATCCTGCTGAAGTATACAAGCTATGGGTTATTCATGGGAGTCCAAGAAAAAATAAAAATAAAAACAGAAAAACAAGGAACATTAATAAGAGTCACCTTGTTTTACTCCAAATGACTAAGAGACAAATCGCTTCCTCAGACATTTGTGTTGCTCATTAATTCACATGTTATTAACAAAAGATAAATCAGTAACCACCACTATTTCATACCTCTGGCTATTTCCTTATTTGTTTATTTTATTAGTAACCTTAAAACTTTAGAGAGTAGAAAAGAACTACAGGATCACCTAATCTAAGCCCCAAAAGTTTAAACCATACCACATTTCTCCAGATCATTTATCTATTTAAACACTATATGGCAGCCACTTCTCTATGCATTAGTGATATAGCAGCAAAACAAATGATGAAAGACCCTGTTCTCATGGAGCTTAGATCATTATCCCTATGTCCATTACATTATGCTTGTTGTTGTTGCAAGGTGCCATCAAGTCAGTATCCAACTCATAGCAACCCTGTGTACAATAGGCAAAACACTATTGTCAGTGCTTCTCTGCTATTCATAGGGTTTTCAATGGAGGAATGATTTTTGGGAGTGGGCTGCCAGGTCCTTCTCCCAACATTATGCTTAGACATTACGAAAATAAAGGAGGTATTAGTCTAGGTGACAGTTTGAAACATGCCTGGTCATCCTAATCACTGAAGGCAAGCCTCAGCTTTCACATCTAATCCTGCTTTATCTTATTTATAAGGTCAACAAAGTATATGTGAAAGTGCTCAGAAAATTTTGAGGAACCTGCTAAAATTACTGCTAATCCCACAACAACTAGTATAGGTTATAGAGAGTAGATGTCTACATTAAGAGGTACTAAGTGTTACTAGAGTAATTTAAAGAATAGTCACATAATATGGCTAAAGGATGATTGAGGAGTGGTTCCCATAGGAGATCATGAAAAGACAGAAGAATACATAGAGCTAGGAGAGTCAGAAAGATACAAAGTGGAGAAGACATTCAACATGGCAAAATATCAGTTGTTAAGGCCACAGTCAATAGGAAAATAAGGAGCATATCACTTTGGTTAGAATACACTTACAGAGAACAACAGTTCTAAATAAAGGGTACCTAGAGAATAGCTAGGGCTGGGATTTAGCTCAGTTGGTAGAGCACTGCGCTGCAGTCTCTGAAGTCCCGAGTTCAACTCCCAGCACCACAAAAATGGGAGATGGGCCTGGCAATCCACTCCCAAGGCAATCCTGAAACAGTCAGCCATTGAAAACCCGATGAGGGTCGCTATGAGTCGGATACCGACTCGACAGCACTAACAACAACAACAGAGAATAGCTAGGGGCTGGGGTTTAGCTCACTTGGTAGAGTTCTGCTCTGCAGTCTCTGAGGCCTTGGGTTCGATCCCCAATACTGCAAAAAATGGGAAAAGGAAGTGGCAATCTACCCCCGAAGTAATACCGAAACAATCAGCCATTGAAAACCCTAGGAGGGTTACAATGAGTCAGACACAACTGATGAAATGTGACAACAACAAGAGAATAACTTGATCTTCAAAGGACAAATAGAATAATAATCTAGCTATGGGCAGTCAACAAAATATACAAGTGTATAATGCCTACTTCTTTTTTTTTTTTTTTTTTTTTTTTGGCGGTACTGGGGGTTGAGCCCAGGGCCTCACACTTGCATGCTTTGCAAGTGCTGGACCACTGAGCTGCACCCCTAGCCCTTTTTTTTTTTTTTAAACTTTTTTGAGACAGGGTCTTGCTAAATTATGCAGACTGCCCCTAGTCTCAAACTTGTGATCCTCTTGCCTCCGCCTCCGCAGCTGCTGGGATTACAGGCCTATGCCACCGCACCTGGCTCATACCTACTTCTTATAATGGTACACAAACTGAAGAAATCTCCAAAAACTAAGAAATACACATTTTGCCTAGAGCTGTCTGAGGACAAGAAAGAATTCTAAACCAGAAAGAAATATAATGTTAAAGAAAGAAAATTGGGCGAGTTTTCAGGAGCCTACCCTGCACGCGGAGTCCGAGTGCGTGCACTGAGACCCGAGGGCTGGGAGGGCGAACACTGTGCAGAAGGGAGAAGCCCCTTGGCCTATTCTACTGAAGACTGCGAGAGAGGGTGGTGTCCACTCCCGGTTCAATGCTCCAATGCCCAGCGCCAGCGCCAGCCCCAAGAGTCAGGAGAAGCCGCGGGAGATCATGGACGCGGCGGAAGATTATGCTAAAGAGAGATACGGAATATCTTCAATGATACAATCACAAGAAAAACCAGATCGCATTTTGGTTCGGGTTAGAGACTTGACAGTACAAAGAGCTGATGAAGTTGTTTGGGTGCATGCAAGAGTTCATACCAGTAGGGCTAAAGGGAAACAGTGCTTCTTAGTTCTAAGTCAGCAGCAGTTTAATGTCCAGGCTCTTGTGGCTGTGGGAGACCATGCAAGCAAGCAGATGGTTAAATTTGCAGCCAACATCAACAAAGAAAGCATTGTAGATGTAGAAGGCATTGCGAGAAAAGTGAATCAGAAAGTTGGAAGCTGCACACAGCAAGATGTTGAGTTACATGTTCAAAAGATTTATGTGATCAGTTTAGCTGAACCTCGCCTGCCTCTGCAGCTGGATGATACCATTCGACCTGAGGTAGAAGAAGAGGAAGGAAGAGCTACTGTTAACCAGGATACAAGATTGGACAACAGAGTCATTGATCTTAGGACATCAACTAGTCAGGCAGTCTTCCGTCTCCAGTCTGGCATCTGCCATCTCTTTCGAGAAACTTTAATTAACAAAGGTTTCGTGGAAATCCAAACTCCTAAAATTATTTCAGCTGCCAGTGAAGGAGGAGCCAATGTATTTACTGTGTCCTATTTTAAAAATAATGCATATCTAGCTCAGTCCCCACAGCTTTATAAGCAGATGTGCATTTGTGCTCATTTTGAAAAATTTTCTGTATTGGACCAGTTTTCAGAGCTGAAGACTCCAATACCCACAGACACCTAACTGAATTTGTTGGTTTGGATATTGGAATGGCTTTTAATTATCACTACCATGAAGTTTTGGAAGAAATTGCTGACACCTTGGTACAAATATTCAAAGGACTTCAAGAAAGATTTCAGACTGAAATTCAAACTGTGAATAAATAATTCCCATGTGACCCATTCAAATTTTTGGAGCCAAAGTTAAGACTAGAGTATTGTGAAGCATTGGCTATGCTTAGAGAAGCTGGAGTTGAAATGGGAGATGAAGAAGATCTAAGTACACCAAATGAAAAACTGTTGGGTCGTTTGGGAAAAGAAAAGTATGATACAGATTTTTATGTTCTTGATAAATATCTGTTGGCTGTAAGACCTTTCTATATCATGCCTGACCCAAGAAATCCTAAACAATCCAACTCTTATATGTTCATGAGAGGAGAAGAAATATTGTCAGGAGCTCAAAGAATACATGATCCTCAACTACTCACAGAGAGAGCCTTAAATCATGGAATTGATTTGGAGAAAATCAAGGCTTATATTGATTCCTTTGGCTTTGGAGCCCCTCCCCATGCTGGTGGAGGCACCGGGTTGGAACGAGTGAGTGACTATGCTGTTTTGGGGGTTACATAATGTGCGTCAGACCTCAATGTTCCCTCATGACCCCAAAAGACTCACTCCTTAAGGAAAGTCACACTTTTTATTCTCTCCAGTAACCTGCTGTTGATCAGGTTGTACCTTTGGTACTTAAAAAATGGAATAGAATAAATATCTAAAGTGCCACAGTTATTTTTAATTAATTCAGTACAAATTAATTTAAAAAGAGATAATTTTTATAACTTCAGACATGCTTCAGTAGGAAATGATTGAACATTTTAACAAGAAGTTCACATGGTTTTGTTAAAAATTCATATTCTAGCCGGGCACCATGGCACATGCCCATAATCCCAGCAACTCAAGAGGCAGAGACAGGAGGATTGTGAGTTCAAGGTTAGAGGCAACCTGCCACAATTTAGCAAGACCCTGTCTCAAAGGAAAAAATAAAAAAGAGGACTGGGGTGCAGTTCAGTGGTGGAGTGCCCTGAGTTCAATTCCCTAGTACTGCACACACACACAAAAAAAAAATAAAAAATAAAAAATTATATATATATATATATATACATATATATATATACACATATATTCCATAACAGTAATAAATGTTAATGAAAGTTTTAAGCAGTTAAGATTGTATGATTGTTTCTTTTCTATGTTATTGTGGCTACAATATTAGCATCTTAAATTTTCAATATTTGAACTTTTTCAACTTTTCACATTAAGAATAATTGGAGAAATATCTAAGAATTTGACAATAGGTAATTGTTAAGTCAAGGAAAATTAAACAGAAATTAATAGATTTTAAAAACTATACCCGAAAATCATGTAAAGCAGGTGAAAATACTGGCTAGAAATATTCAAAATAATATTATGTTATTCTGTTACTAAACCTGAATTTCAATAAAATTTTAAAGCTAAAAAAAAAAAAGAAGAAAGAAAGAAAGAAAGAAAGAAAGAAAGAAAGAAAGAAAACTGGACTTGAAATCAAGAGATCTAGGTTCCAATCCTGGCTCTGCTATTTTGTATATAATCTTGAGACTTTGAGTTACAGACTATCTACCTAGAGTGTTGTTAGGTATTTATTTATACATTTATTTATTTATTTATTTATTTATTTATTTTAAACAAGCACTCTAGCATCCAATCCCACCTGATATTAGAAACTAAGCAGGTTTGGCCTGGTTAGTCCTTGGATGGAAGATTACCTGGGAATAACAGGTGCTATAGGCTAAGAAAAAGGACCTGGGAGCCCACTCCCAAAACAATCTGCCATTGAAAACCTTATGAATAGCAGAGAAACACTGACAATAGTGCTGGGCATGGCACAGTGTCCGGGAATGTTGTGTCTGTTGTACATAGGGTCACTATGAATTGGACCAGACTTGATAGCACCTAACAATAAGGCATGGTGGACACACTTGTAATCTCAGTACTTAGGAGGCTAAGGCAGGAAGATCATGAGTTCAAGGGCCAGCTTGGTCTAAATAGTAAGAACCTGTCTTTTTTTAATATTTATTTATTTATTTATTATTTATTTTTATGGTACTTGTGGGGCTGAACCCAAGGCCTCGCACGTAATTTGCAACAGCTCTACCACTAGGCTGCAAAGCCACCCATTTTTATTTTTATTTTTATTTTTCATCTTGAGATTCACTCAGTTACACAGCCTGCCTCTGGCCTCAAACTTTCCATCCTCCTACATCTGCCTCTCAAGTCACTGGACTTACAGTCATGTGCCACTGCAACCAGCAACTTTTAATCTTTTTCTATAACTTTTAATATCCTTTTTAATTTTAAAATTGATTCTGAGATCTCTGACTTATCTATTCATCTTTATACTTCTCAAGAAACTGGTAAAACATAAATTACATATAAGTATTCATCAGCTTTTGGACAGATGGAAGTATGTGGTCATTTACTTAAGATGAAGTATTTGTCACTTTTTTAAGCCAGAAAAATTATAATGAATCCAAGACCAAATCACACTATCCTTGGGAAGGTTCTCAACAGGGACTGAGAGGCTGCTTTTGCTATAAAGTACTGACTCTTCATGTGGACCTGCAGATGTCTGTTGGGTAACTAAAAGCAGGATAAAAGCCTGGCATCTCTGCCTTCATCTCACACCTGTCTCATTTGTTATAGGAAACTTTGGGTTGGATTCTTGCACAACTCTGCATGTAAACAAGTTAATTATTTAAGGAGTGTTTATCTATAGCTGGTAACTCTCCTGTATCAAGGCCAACGACAGCAAGATAAGAATAACTAAGATATTTTCAAGACTCCAAGGAATAGTTAGGCTTGGAGGTAGATCGCTCCAGGATGGGACTTCCCTCTAATCAGAAGCAATGGTCTCATGGTGGTAACCAGACTGGCCCTTCAAGTGATAATGACTTCCTTGGAGCCAGTAATACTTTGTAGAACCAAAAGTGCTTAACTTGCCTCCTGTTCTAATTTCTGCCTCATATAATCCTGGAGCCCTTGTGAGTACCCCTGAAGATTGGGCTGAGGATACTAGTCCCCTGCTTCCAAGTATTGCTATACCAAATAAAGTATTTCTCTGCTTTTCACTACTACTTTTTCCAATTGAGTTTTAGGGTGGGTGATGAGATGTAGTCTGTTGGGACTCTCCCAAGTCAGTCACTCCTCTGGCCTAGGACTCTAGGAACAGAAAGACTTGGAAGAATAATTTTTCAAATTAATAAAATTAAAAAAAAAAACCCAGTAAGTTATTTTTGTAGGATTACTACATTTGTTTCAGTCCTCGACTCACAAGAACACAAATTTAATAGTACAGCCCCAATCTGGATTATTACAGAGAAGCTAACCTGAAAATGATAACAGAAATCAGATTTTTCTGGTGCTCTGAATCTGAAGCTGGAATCAATGTGTAACTGAAGTCAACAAGTCTCAAAGCTTTTGGTTACCTTCAAGAACAGTTTTTCTTTTATTATTACTAAATATGCTAATAAATCTATAGCAGAAGTGGAAGGAAAGAAAGAAGGAAGGAAGGGCAGGAGGGAGGGAAAGAAGAAGGGAGGTAGGAAAGAAGAACAAAAAAGCATAAGGTTGGGCACCAGTAAAAATATTTGAGTTCTTTGACCACAGCTTTACCACAGGTTAACCATGTAAATCGGGGACAGCCAGTCCTTTTACCTCTCTTGGTCTCAGCAAACTTCTAAAGATACCTTTCCAGGGATCGCAAATTCCAGACTAGAGGCAGTCTGTGTAACTTAGCAAGACCCTGTCTCAAAAAGTAAAAAAAAAAAAAAAAAAAAGGGCTGAGGGCGCAGCTCAGTGGACTAGCACTTGCAATGCATGCAGGCACAAGGCCCTGGGTTCAAACCCCAGTAACACAAAAACAAACAAACAAACAAACAAAACAAAAAGATACCTTTCCAGTTCTAGAATTACAATAATAAAGGAACATTCAACCAATCTTCTAATCATATCCTATTTAGAGAAAGAACACTTACCTATCTATCTAAAGACAATTTGTTGACCAGCATAGTTACACACACCTGTAATCCCAGCCCTTGGGAGGTTTGTGACTACTAGACCAGCCTGGGCTATATAGAGAGTTCTAGGCCAGACTGAGCTATATAAATAGACTCTACCTCAAAAATCAAAAACTGGCCAGGTGACACTGCACACACATTTTATCAAGAAAATCCTAAGTTCAAGGCCAGGGGTTGCCTGCACAATTTAACACAACCTTGTCTCAAAAATAATTTAAAAATGGGGTGGGGGTGTAGCTCAGTGGTACAGTACTTGCCTATCATGAGCAAGGCCCTGGGTCCAACTACCCATTATTGGGGAGGGGAACCACAAACTCAAAAAACACCAGTTCAAAACAAGAAAAGAATTTGTTTAGGGCTTCAGCAACAAAAAAGCTTTTCACAAAATATTGCTTCAAACACTGAATGGTAATCTAACACCCTTCCTCATGAATTAAATTATTGCCTACCATTCCAACAAGAAATCTATACTCTTGAGTAGGCTGGTCCCCTTGTGACTCCTGCAAAGCCTCTATTCCATTCCATACCAATGCTTTTGATCAAGAGATCAATGATCCCCTAACTTAAAATTTATCATCCCTGACCCACATCCCAAAGCCATGATTTGTGTCTCAGATTCCACAGAGCCTTCATGACTTTAATATTCACTTAACTCTTCTTAGTTATTTCAACATTCACTGTTTACTTAGGAAACAATTTGGTTCTTAACCATTTATTTCCCTTTTTTTGGGGGGATGGGGTAGGGTACTTGTGGGTTGAACCCAGGGTCTCATACATACTTTGCAAGTGCTCTACCACTGGGCAGCACTCCCAACCCATTTATTGGTATTGATTTTGAGTCAGGGTCTCATGAAGTTACACAAGCTGCCTCTAGCCTCGAACTTGGGGTCCTTCTGGCTCTGTGTCCTGAGCTGCTGGGATTACAGACTTTTGCCACTGCACTTAGCCCTTATTAGTCTTTTTTTTTTTTTAATTTAAAACTTTTAAGTGTTATATGTTCATCAGAAATTCCGAAGAATTTAAACAACAGCTTATCACTCATAAAATAAACCTTAAAGCTCTCAGAGATTCTGCTTCTATTTCTGTTTAATACAGTGTTTAATCAGAGAAGCATTTTCCTCCCACCTTCTGGAGAAAGAACATGCAAGTGTGGTTTTCAGATGCAGAAGTCTGCTGGTTACTGCTTTCCAAATGAGTGTTACAACTTAGCCCAGAGCAGATCTCTCAGAAGCCATGTTCAGAACAGCCAGCATCCAGCTATCAGTATTATTAATGAGCAGGCTTGACAAGGGCTCACTCCAACCTCTTCATTCAATGCTCCCGACCTAGATTTTGTTCTTAAAACTCCATAGCAAAGGCAGGCAAACTCTTGCAAGAACAACAGTGTTCAGAATAAACAAGAGCCTTCCCCCACCTGCTTAATGGCATAACTACAATGTACTCAGGGGGTGCAGTCTCATTTCAGTAAAAGAATAAAAGATGAAATTCTAAACAAGAATCAATTTATATAATTCAATGGAAACAACCCTTATCCCTGCCATTAGTCATCAATAGATATCTTGTTTCTTCTAGAAAAGTAGAATGGGAGATAACAGGGCTGAGTTTCCGATTTCAATGAAACTGAAGGCATTTAAGAGAAAACATAAGTGCCTAAATGTTTAAAGCACTAATTAATCAAATAGCATATCTATGTATCAAAGTCAGATTAATGCTATCAGATAACATCCCTATCTTTTTTAAAGCTGCACAGGCTGTCTCTGGCCTCAAATCTGTGATCCTCTTGCCTCAACCTCATGAGTCTGGGATTATAGATGAGCCACAATGTCCGGGTTGGTAACACTCCTTTCAAGTGTAAAATAGATATTTAGAATTTAGAATAATAGAATTTTAACCTAATAGTACAAGAAGTTCACTGATATAGTTGCAGATACTACACTGCAAATAACCTTTAAGAAACTATCAGCCTGGCACTGTGGTGCATGCCTGCAACCCTACCGATTCTAGAGGCTAAGATAGGAGGATTGTAGGTTCGTGGCCAGAGACTGCCTATGAAACTTAGTTAGACACTATCTCAAAAATAAAAAATAAAAAGGGGGCTGTGGGTGCAAATCAGTGGTGGTGCACTTGCCTAGCATGCATTAGGCCCTGGGTTTAATCCCAAGTACTGAAAAAATTAAAATAAATAACCACTAGTCAACTTACAATGTTAAATCAAAGAAGAATATCCACAGTTACCTGAAAGAAAATACCCACTCTTCCTCTTAAGTTACATGTATGTGTAAAATATATTTTCTTTATAAATGTTGACCAAACAACATATTATGACAGATTGAATGCAGAGGCAGATATGAGAATCCTCCAGTCATATTTTAAACCACAAAATAATGAACATACTCATCATCATCTAAGTTGCCTAACTTTTAAGCATGTAAAACTGTCCTGATACCCAAAAGTGTGGCAATTAATGACTTAATGAAGCTGGGGGTGGGGGTGGGAAGAAGGTTTCTTAGAGAAATTCTACGTCTAGAGATAGATACTGCTATGTATCTATGCAGAGTCAACATTCTTACAGGACTGCATTGAATTCTGGTCTCTAAATTTCCTGCTTGTTCTATCACCCTTCCACAGTCTTGCATACTACAGTGCCGGCTCACTTGTCTAGCCTCTTCCAGCTCCTTTCCTTCCTCACCTTGTCTTCCACAGAGTCAAGTAATGCAAAACAAAATCCAGGCTTCGTTATGCTTCTGTAATAGAAACTTAGCCATGTGAGAAATGTAAAAGTACACAGCTGGGCGTGGTGGCGCACGCCTATAATCCCAGCGGCTTGGGAGGTGAAGCCAGGAGGATCGCAAACTCAGTCTGCGGAACTTAGTCAGACCCTGTCTCTAAAAGTAAAGAAGAAAAAAAAAAAAAAAAAAAAAAAAAAAAAAAAAAAAAAAAAAAAAAAAAAAAAAAAAAAAAAA